>CBVK0102444797.1:0-18896 GCA_900067695.1 Picea abies
CTCCTGCTGCCTTCGCTGCTCCAGGTGTGCAAGCAGTTGTTCCTCTTCCATCATGAGCTCAGGAGTACGGATCCCACTGATGAAAACTTTTTGGATCTTTGCTACTCTGAATTTGATGTCTTTGATGCTTTGAAGTATGTTGCCAAAGGTATTCCTATTCCAGTGTTTGAGCATTTGCTTGAAGTTCTTGAGCCGTTGCTGGAATTTATACATCTTGGTTCTGTGGTCCACCTTTGCTTGTTGCCACCAGGTTGTCACTAGTTGCTAGAAGTCAGGATGGGTGAGCCAGAACTTCTCAAAACGGAAGGGTTTGGGCGTGGGGGCGGTGTCTGCTACAATTTGAAGGGCTACAGGCCAGTGATCTGAACCTGTCTTGGGGAGGATCAGGCTTTCCATATAGGGGCCGCTTGCAATCAACTCTTCTGTAACAAGGAAGAAATCAAGCTTTCATGCCACATGCTGGCTGCCTGATCTACGGTTGGACCAGGTGAAAGTGCCATTGTTGTTTTCAATGTCTACCAAATTTAAATTTTCAGGAAGGGTTTTGAACTTACCACTTTCTGAATCGAGCCACTTGTTGCCGCCAGCTTTCTCCTCCAGTGTCATTATCATGTTGAAATCGCCTCCAAGGATCCAGTTGGGTGTGGTGACCAAGGTTTTAATATATGCTAGGTTGTCCATGAACTTTTTTTTCTCCTGTTGACTTTGCGGGCCATAAACAGTAGTGATGGTCCCCTCTTGGTTTGAGCCTATTACCTCATAGCGGGTTGTTAGGGTGCCTACAGTTGAGAAGGGCTCACTATGAGTGATGTGGCTTGGGTTCCAGAGAATGGCGAGGCCTCCTGAGGCCCCTGCTACATCTGTGTAGAAGAAGTTGTAGCTTTTCCAAATTCGCTGGAAGATGTGTTCCACTTCCAATCCCACACATTTTGTTTCCTGGAGCATGAGGATGTTTGGGTTTTCCTCCTTAATGCAGTTTCGGAGGATCCTTTGCTTGGACCTACCGTTGAGTCCCCTTATGTTCCAGGTAATTGTCTTCATCATTGGGCAGATGAGTGGGGGTGGAGGTATCCCTCCGAGAGTTTCTGGATTTGGCCAGAGTTGATCATGAGGTTGCCTGCCTCCTTGATTAGTTGGTGTGCTGGTTTCCTTCCGCGTCTCTTGGTCTCACGCGGGATTTTCTTTGATCCAGAACTCGATTCTACGACAATGCCAAGGCGAGCTGTGGATCATGCTGTGGAATCGAGAAAGACTTTGTGTACTTTTCGCAGTTGCTCCTCCGGGAGGGCCTGCAGATCTCTTGCGTCTAGGGCTTCTTCAAGTTTTTCGAGGTCTATGCCTGCTAGGTCTTAGGCGTCTAGCTGCATTGGGGTGTCTCCATTTGCTTCCCCCCCTTCCTCAGTGTAGGTTCTCTGGTTTGGATCCGGAGAGGGCTTGGGGCCTGGTCCTATGCTTTTCTCTGTTCCATTGCCCAGATCCTGCATTTTTGCCTCCTCTGGGAGTTGGCTGAGAATATCATAGGCATTCTTGGTCGAAATGCCAGGCTTGGGGCCGGTCGCTTGCTTGCGAGGTGGGTGCTTCTTCTTTGATTGGATTGTGGTGAATCCGTCCTTCTACATGTTCTGTTCATCTTTGGGGGCTGGCTGGGTCAGCTAACAGTCCCTGAACAGGTGGCCATGTTCATGGCATCTGCCGCATCGGAACAAAATATGTTCATAATCAAGGGTTTGCACCCAGTCTTCGTCCTGGTGCTCCAGTATGACCAATCTTGGTAGGGCTCGGGCAATGTTCATGTACACACAAATACGAGTGTAGGAAGTGTATTTCCATTGCTTGGTGGCTTCAGAGGCTTTGACGTATTGACTGATTGTGTTTCCTATTACCATCAAAATCTCCTCTAGCCAAAACTCCTGCGGGAGCGAGTAGAGGCGGATCCAGACATGTGCCATCGAGAAGTCTTCCTTGTCTGGGTTGAAACGTTATGTCCAGAACCTGAGAAATAGCCCAGCTGAGTTGAAGAAATAGGGGCCATTTTCGAAGATTCGGTCATTATCTTCCAAGTTGTACAATATGATCGTGAAAAAACCTTTGGAGTTGAGTTGGACCTCGTAATCTCCCTTAGGGTTCCACCAGTGTTTGATCCATTTGTTGACGTCCCTTTCTGACGGCCAGAGTCCCAGAAATTTGCCAATAAGGGCGTGTTCTTGCATGAATTGGGTGTGCTCTCCCAGTCTGGTCGAGCTGATGAGATATCTGGGTGCTTTTTCCATTTGATGGATGCACTTGTCGGGCTCCCATCCACGAGGCACTTTGGGTTGAGAGGTGCTGGCATCCATGTCCATCTCCTTCCGTAGGTTCTGCTCCTTGGCTAGGAGTTCCTCATGAATTTGCTGCAGCGATTCAAAAGTAGGTCGCTTCATTCTTTTTCCCACCCTGTTATTGGCGGCTATGTTGTTGTAAGAGGGGGTTTTCCCCCCCTCCTCGTTGCCCATATCTCCTGACCAGGGCCGAAGCTGAGTCCTCCCTTTGCAATTTGGTTGCAGGCTGCAAAGTTTGCTGGAATGTTCAAGCAGGGGCGCGCATGGGCTTCATGCTAGGGTTCAACCACACTAAAATGCCTTATCTTGAGTAAGGGTTTTCAATGCATAAGAACCACAATGATAAACATAATTGGAACAAAATTTTACCTATTTAAACTTTTACACCATATCATGAATTTGATGTAATTAAAAGACTTTTCTCAAAATTTTCTAAAACCATACCCACATTGACGGCACCCTCGAAAGTCATGTACAATATTTTACGGATGAATTTTTTTCCTACGGTAAGCATATTTCAGTCGAAAGACTTTTCGGCCAAAATGTTTATTTTTAACGAATTCCGTTAAAAAAAAGGTTTCGGCCGGAAGAATATTTCGGTCAAAAACCTACAAATGGGATTGTTTGCAGGAAACTGCAAATTCTCTCCAACTTACTTGAACTTTGGAGGTAGAAGACTCCTACAAATACTCAGAATTTAGTTTCAGAATTGATACCAACATTTTTAAAATTGAATCTATTTTCATTGGATATAATTTGTTTTCATTTTTGTTTTCATTTTCATTGTTTTCATCTAATTTTATTTAATTTTATAAAAAATCACAGCATAATATTTTTAGGTGACATTGTGATTCAGTGAAATGAAAAATCCATATCTCTAAAACTACATAGTGGAAAATTATGGAAAACTTATATTCAAAATCCTTAAGTTGTTCTCTTCAAAAGAGTATTTTTAGATTTTAATTTTAAGTAAAAAATAAGATAGATACATGGTGGGGGAAAACATGTGTTTAAAATATGCAACGTTTTTCATATGGGTCAACTTCAAAAAGTTCTACAAATTATAAAATTCATCTATTAGATTCAAAACTATAGTCATCACAAAATAGAGTCTTTGTGGATTGTTGCAATATATTTTATTTGTCAAAAATAAAATTTTAATAATGGATACATTTTGGGAGGGGGGGAACATAACTCATTATCTTTCCCTTGATTTTTAAGGAACATATTGTCAAACAATTGTCAAATTGACATATGAAATATCAATAAAAAAAAATTGAAAAATAGTCAGTATAAAGCTAACAAAATTATTCACAAGTTTTGTTTTTACTATAAAATATAATTCTAAATAAAAAAAATACTTTTCTTTGTCGAAAGTTGAAGAACCTATGAAAATATAAAAAAACAAATATCATAAAACAAGAAAAAGTGTTACCCATCTTCATGATTTTACCGTAAAACAAGAAACAATATTACCTGATATGTTGTTTCTATCCTCTTATATATATGCTTAGAAAAATATTCAATGGATCATTGATCAAACCCCTCGGGAAGATCTCATCATGACACTTGGAACAAATTGCCAAGAAGAACTTTTAAGGTAAAATATCAAAAGACTAACCAACAACATACACAGGTGGCTCCAGCAATAGAAGAGGACAGTGGCAACATACACAGGGTGGCATTATCAAGGAGATGAGGAGGGTGACACTAGCAACAAAAATGAGGAGGGAAACACCAACAAGGAGAACCAGAAACCCCAAAAAAAAACCAAGAAGAGACATGCGACAAGATGGCAAAGACCCTTAGGGGTTAGTGACAACAAGAGGTTGGAGAGGTAATCCCACGGTGGCTTAATAAACCAAGAAGAACTATCCTAGAGGGGTCTTAGCCACTCAATTAAATAATTAAATAATTTAAATAAATAGTATTTTATAACATAAAATATTAATTGTTAAATCATAAAACTCAACGAGAAAAAAACAAGTCAAGGAGAGGGGATCTAAAGTCAAGGTGGTTAACTTTCTTTAGGAAGAAGCAAAGAACAAAACCAAAAACCCACAAAACAATTAAGGGGGGCATAACTCAAGCAAGGGGGGTTTCAAGACAATGTCAACACAGTAAGTTCTTCTTTAATGGCAGAATGTCCACATGATTCTCATGATATAACTTATAAGATTTTATCATCCCAGCATACGAGGAAGATAAATAATGTGATCATACCCTTCTTAAATGCACCTAGGTCTCATGGACCATCCCGGAAGAGAAGAGGGTCACACATTATCTTGGCTTGGTACTTAACCAAGAAACAAAATAAACCAAAAAAGAAAAAACCACACAACAATTAACTATATGAGTGGTTTCTACATTTTTCACAGACAAATACATAGAAAACTGAAAGTAAGAGAATCATTTTGAAGTCATTCAAGTGATTAATACAATATCTTGCACGTATTTGGGCATTTCCCTGTACATTGACATGGCCAGATTCGACCCTATCAACCTCCTAAAACACAAACTGTAAATAACTAAAAAATTATTTAACTAGGAAAGGGATATATTTACCTAAACCAACGGCAACGAAATTGGGCATGTCTCTATACATGGACAGGGCCGAATTCGACCCTGTCAACCTCATAAAACAAAAACTGTAAAACTACTAAAAATTTATACATCAAAATAAAATAAAACAAGTGCAAGTGTTGCATGGTAGTAGTCCCTATCAAGAAAATTTAAAGCTATGCAAGAATTATGTAAGATAAACTATCAAGAAAATTTAAAGCTATGCAAGAATTATGTAAGATAAAAATATTTGAGACTACATGTCCTTGTTGTATAAGTTCATTGTTATTGATAAAACCAAAACCATTTTGAAGCAAAGTTGAAATTCAGGAAAAATTTTAAAAATAAATATGCATTATTGTGAAATTATAAATTGGGGTTGAATATTGAAATTGGGCCTGGCCCTGTACATGGATAGGGATGAATTCATCCTTTTCAACCTCCTAAGACAAACACTGTAAAACTACTAAAAAATTATACATCAGAAGAAAATAAAACAAGTGCAAGTGTTGCATGGCAGTGGTCCCTATCAAGAAAATTTAAAGTTGTGCAAGAATTATGTAAAAACAATATATGAGACTGCATATCCTTGTTGTGTAAGTTCATTGTTATTGATAAAACTAAAACCATTTTGAAGAAAAGTTGAAATTCAGGAAAAATTTAAAAAATAAATATAGATTATTGTGAAATTTTAAATTGCGGTTGAATATTAAAATCGGGCATGTCCCTGTACAGAGATAAGGTCGAATTCAGGCATGTCCATGTACATGGACATGCCCAAATTCAACCTTGTCCATGTACAGGGACATGCCCGAATTCGGCCTTGCCAACCTCTTAAAACACAAACTGTAAAACTACTAAAAAATTATACATCAAAATAAAATACAAGCCTTTTCTCCTTCCGAGCTCTTTGGACATTGAGAAATCAGTCCTCCCTTTGGTTACTGCTGAGAGTCTCACGGCTCGCTACTGCATTTGTAAAAAAGTTTATATTCTATATAAATTTGAGAAAAATTTCTTCCTGGAAAAAAAGTTATTGAATGGAGGAGGTTGTTTGTGTAGTTTAGATTTTTGAAATTATAGTATGAAGTTGTTTTAATGTAATTTTATTTCACGAAAGTAGGTCATGTTATTGAATGGAGGAGATTGTTTGTGACATAATTAGATTATTTTATTTTCCTAACTCAATTATCAATCTCTCTGTGGTCACATCGAGATAAGAAATATGCTTTTGCAACTTACAATGGAAGCATTGTTGGTATTCGACTAAAAATGTTTGGAATGGACATTTTCATTTTCATTAAACACTGCCAAGTTTTTTAATTTTGTATCTTTCACAATGGACAACTTAACTTCTAAGATGTGATTTTGGTGTTTATGAAAAAAATAAAATGTATTACAAACCATATAAACCATTTCTACATATGAAGTCATAGATTTATAGTTTCCACAATACCACTCTTAACTATTAGATTGGTAACACATGACACCCTAACCATTATATCTCCTCATAATATGAATCAAATTCAATGAAATGAAAGAGAAAAAAGAGAATAAAAGCTAACTCTTCATCATTAACCATAAACCATGATGACAATGTATTGTCACAATTTAGTACAATCTACCAATCATGCAACACACCCCAAAATGTAATACCACTTAGTGGGTGATATCCAAAATATGCAAAAACCCATATGCCACTATAGTTATTGAACAAATAAAATGTATGATGTATCAATATTTGAAATTATATATATATATATATATATATATTTGTGCTACATTTTACTACAATCTACCAATCCCACATTTAATACTGCTTAGTGAGTCATATTCTAAAATTCAATTCTCGTATTAATATGCCAAAGCCCGCATACCATTACAGTTACTAAGGAATTAAGGTATATAATGCATCAATATTTAAAATTAAACACCAAAGCCCACAAGCCATTATAGTTACTAAACAATTAAAATATATAATTTATCAATATTTGAAATTAAACATAAAAATGATAAAGACACCATTGTATTTATGTTACAATTTAGTATAATCTACCAATCAGATGACATGCCCCAAAATTTAGTACTACTAATGAGTCACAACTCAAAAATTGATCCTTGTATGAATATGCCAAGCCATGTGCCACTATGGCTTCTCAACAATTAAGGTGTATGATGTATCAATAATGAAATTAAACATTAGGTTGTCAATATACTTCTACATTAATATTGTATGGATATGATTGGATCTAGTTCCCTAGGTAGGACTATATGATAATTAAGGCTTCAGTGCCCAATTTAGCACACTTGGTGTTCTTATGGAAGTAACTGACAAGGGACCTCTGGTGTTTTCCAGATGGGAATTGAAGATTTAAATATGTAGATGAAACCAATGTTGTCATTTAGTTGCCTAAAATGATGATGACCATGTAATTTGACTGACAGTACTGAATGGATAGGTGAAAAAAGTTTATAATATAGGAATGGCTATGATAAATATATTACTTTGTCATCTTTATAATGGATTGGTGAGTTTTAATGTCCACATACATCTCTTTTAATGATGATATGAATAAAAAAATGGTTTATGGAAAGCAAGTGCCTTTGGAATCAATGAGTTATGCCTGGAAAATTGTCATAAACTTAGATCGTTTAGAAAGTGCACAGATATCTAGTCTAAAAGCTTTGTATTGGAAGAGTTAATTATTATTATTATTATTAATTGTTCTTTTATGTTGCAAGGACTAAAGTAATTTTTTTTTCTCGTTTTGTCATTTTGTGTTGTAATTTTACACTTTTTTTTCCACTTGATTTGTTGTAATTTTAACGTTTTCCCTATTGATTTGTCCTAATTTTAGTTTTTCTCCTCCACGAAATTTTTTTTACTCAATTATTTGTGTGGATTCCACTAGTCCTCTTCATGATTTAAGGTAGGGTTTATAATGAATTATAAAAAATAATAACATTGAAGTGTTTAATCCTTTAAGGTAAAAATGGAAATTAAATATATGGAAAGGGACAAATTTGGGTCTGTCCCTGTACATGGACATGGTCAAATTCAGCCATGTCCTTGTATAGGGACAAGCCCAAATTTGGTCATGTACATGTATAGGGACATGCCTAAATACATTAAAGTATTGTTGAAATATTAAAACATAAAATTAAATAGTTTAACAATATTTGTTTATCGAGTTGTCTAATGTTTGGTGCTAGTTGATCCAAGGTGGTAGTAGACTTAGGAATATCATATCCATGGTAGTTGGTGGATCGTATGTTTAAAATAAAAATAAACATCAATCGCAATCAACATAAAGAATCATATTTTAATATGTAGAATCAAATCATTGGAATCTTCTTTTTTTCAAAAGTAAAATAAAATAGTTTAATATTTAATTTTCACTTTTACCTTAAATTTATACATCACTATTGTTAAGAAGAATGAACAAAACCCTCAGGGACAGGTCCAAATTCGGCCCTGTCCATGTATAGGGACATGCTTGAATTCGGGCCTATCCCTGTACATGGACAAGGTTGAATTCATCCTTGTCAACCTCCTAAAACAAAAAATGTAAAACTTCTTAAAAATTAATTAACTAGGATAGGGATATATTTACCTGGACCAGTGGCAACGAACAACAACAACGACCTCCAGCACCAATCGCTCTCAACAACCACATTTAGCAACCACCAACAACCACCAGCAGCAACGTCTGGGAGCACCAACCACCAATGACAACGTCCGCCAACACCAACCAAGAGATAAATATAATCTACATCAACCACCATTCAAACATTTCGGGAAAATGTGAATGGAACGATGTGCGGGTGATATATAAAACGTTTTTTGACCGAAATTACTTTTCGATCGAAACAACTTTTCAACCGAAATATTCTTTCGGCCGAAAAGTGTTACCAGAAAAAAAAAAATTGTCCGACTAATATGGTACATGACAGTCGAGGCCATTGTCACGGTATATTTTGATTTGACGTCTAAAGGTTCAGCCAAAAAAAAATTCAATCAAAAAGATGTGTCTTTCGACCGAAATAATTATTAGTTCGGCCGAAAAAATGTCAGTAGGAATTTTGGAAACCCGATTCTCACAAAAGTGTTACCCAACTTCATGATTTCACCCAATTGTCATTCTCATTGGTGGCATAGGGAAGTTGTATCGGCAATGTGAATTATTTTGTTTCTTATAGATTCTTGTATGTAAATTCTTATACAATTTGGCAAGATTAGGATGCATATGATCTGTGTCACATGTTATGTACTTGTCCAGGAATGTTACAATTTCTAAATCATTGTCCCTTCCATATATGGGTGCATCTTCTATCCACAACATCCCATGTTCATGCTTGCTTCCTCTATTCTAAAATATTTTCGAAAAGTAATTGCTTGATACTTTCCCGAAAAATATTTCATCGTGACATAGAAATTCCTTCAAATAATTGATTCTAAGTCTATAGTAACGAGTACAAGTAACTGGGTCCTTTATTATCACTTAATTGATGTCCTTGTATTCTAGTGTTTTAGAGTGATTTTCATTTCTTTTGTTCCTATACAAATCCATCAATGCACATACCAATTCATGCCATTGATGCTCTGCACTCATGAATGTGACAAAAAAGGTTGGAGGTACCAACTATCATTTCATTGCAAATACAATTTTCTTAATATGTTGGAAGTAATCAGAAGAAATACAAATATTTTTGAAATCTATGTAACCAATATCGAATTTAAGTATCTTTTCCAAATTTGTTTTGTATTTTACGTCTTTTTTCAATAACTTTCTTCCTTGTAATTTTCCCTTTCTTATTCATATTCACATGTAGGAAAGCACTTTGTCGATTATTTTTCACATCGTTTTGAAGAAAAAAATTGTAGAGTGATACAAGAAATCACCGCTAACATGTAGTAATTCCCATTTCACTATTTTTTTAAATCTCTTTACAATGTCATCATCACACGCATTCCCATAGAAAAGGGTTGGAAAGTTCATCTCTTTTGTGTATCTCTCCATGAATATTCCAAGTGGATTCTTCCCTTCAGCAGGTGCAACATCAATGATCTTATCCTGCAAATCATGGATGCATTACGAGTCTATGAACCCATGCACCAATGTTTCACTGGGTCTCTCACTATCCGATTCTATCTCCATATCACTCTCACAAATAGAATTTTTATTTTCTATGAATTTTTTACTATCTTGTTCAAGAAAACCAGTCCATTCTTTGTTTATAGTGATGTTTCCAACCTTGTATAAATCTAGAGAACATAATTATTTTAATCATTTGATGATAATGTTTACACAAACTCTTCTCGTATGATATGCAATTTTGTATTGCAATCATCTTTTCAATGCAATTTCAATTGTCATTGTCTTAACCATGGATTGTGGCACTGTTTTTTAGAAAATATCGATATGAACAGGCACAATGATGATGGATATTGTCAATCCCATATGTGATTGTTTGTAGCCCCATTGTCTAATTTTTGCAAATGCAATTCTAAGTGACACAAGTCTCTCCTCAAATTATGATAGTGTACTTGCAATTGGTAATGGGATGCTACATCTTATCTCATATGGTGTTGCAAACCGTGGCAGCTTCCCATTTTCAACTTCTCTTTTGCAGTTAATACATATATTCTCAAAAGAGAATGTTTTGTCACATGCACTCAAGATCACATATTCTTTCTTAAATTCCTCGTTCAATAATTTAATGTTATTTGAAAAATTCAATTGTTCACAAATTTCACATTCGTTTCTAGGTGTTTCTTGGATGTATTTCACATAGAGTCAACATTCTTGTTTCTTTTTTACATTGATATGCTCACCACATGAACATACAATTTTTATTTTCTATCCAAGTTTCTCATTGGATTGTTGTTACCCCCCAGGCTACAAGTAACTAATGAGATCATGTCTCAAGGCCCACATGTAGCATACATGGAGTGTTCAGAGTCGGATTGAGAAATAGAGCCCACAGGGTCCCTCCTATTCTTATTAATCACTACTCATCAATAGCAAGAGAGAAACATCCACTACATCATCTTGGTCCCAGAACACAACATGTCTTTCTTCATGAGGTGACAAGTCTAGTGTCATGGTAAGTGTCACTTTAATATTTTCAAATAATCCTTTCTTTATTATGAAACGTTTGCTTGGAAATTATACCTTTTTCCTAATTTCACCTTGGTGGTTTTCATTGTGTCCTAGCAAGGTGGTTTTCATTGTGTTCTAGCAAGTTGGTCACCCTTGGGATACAAGTTTCTATTGGGTAGTTCCTTGAAGGGTTATCATACCATTCTCATCAATGCTTATCACTTTACAAATTTATTCTCTTCTGTTTCCTCATCTTCTGGGTTTTCGGGTCCATTGACCCAAGAAGGGATTGTACCTCATTTTATGGGAACAAGGGGCTAAAGGCCCAAAGGTGTTGTAGCTAGAAAAATGTAAAAGACAATATCATCCTTATAAATTCTCATCCTCGTGTCTTGGGAAAAATAAAACACTTCTCCAAAAAAATAAAGGACCTGCAAAAGAAATCACACAATTGATAAATGTCCCGCTTGTTGAGGAAATGCACTTTTAGGTGTCCCTTACTTTCCATTCCATATGTCACTATGTGTGTTTATATCTTCAATTCGCATTATGATAGTCTTTACTTTCCATTGCACATAGTACACAATGTTTTGGACTTTAATCAATTAATGGAAATAAAATGGCTTAAAATGTTGCATCATATATGAAGGGAAACACACCCTCTACAAAGGCACCCATAAATGAGAAAATACAAACCCTTGTATGTCAAGAACCCCATACCTAGAAGTATTCCACCAAATCCACCTCACACTCATTTCATGGCTTATATAGGTCCTCCTTGGGAAAAAATCCATGAGTTGGGGATTGGATAACCCAATAGGGCACCTTGCCACCCCTCCCATACCTAAATTAGGAATATTTTATAAGGTCTTTGAGTGTGTGTTTAATTTGGAAAGGTGGGTTTGATGCACATTTTTGGGTAGTTCTCTTATTATATGTGGCTTTCTTGGAATGATTCATATGAATTATGGACCCTTGGAGGGAGTACTTATTTTTCTTTGCAGGACCTTGCCCACATGATGGATGCTAGACCCCACGTCTTGGGCACCCTTTGATGATGAATTTTTTACCTTGATGATGAAGGATGTTTTCTTTAGAGGAATAGTGGAATGACTAGATGATTAGAATCCACCCTTATTCACTTGGATGAGATCCTTTGGAGGCATAGACATCACCCTTTTGGCCCTTTATGTCACCTAGGGGATAGGGTTTGATTGCTCACATGTTGATTTTATGGGAGGAGACATTTGGCATTGACCTTGGCATATGGGAGAGTGACACATGGCTTTTGGAGGCCCAACATTCCACATTTCCAGCCTTGATGTCACATCCTAGAGATCAACATCCCCCAAAAAGGGCACGATGTCAACCTTTTTAGAGTTTTATTTTATGTAAATTTCATTTTTGTAAATTGTAAATGGAAATTAGATGGTTCGGCTTTGTTTTATTTTTTGTGTTGACAATTTGAGTGGAAAAATAGGTCAAGGAGGGATCATATAAATACACCTCCTTGACATTTTATTTTATCATCACAACTTTCCTCACACAAGTGAGAGAGAGGCATGAAGTTTTCACTATTTTTGGGGTAATTGGCTCTGTTACTCATGCACTATCTTTTGGAAGAAAAGTGTGGAGCTCTCTTTGCTGATTTTTTGGATAAGTTTGCTGCAATGAGGGTTTTTTCTTTTCAAATCTTGGTGAAGTAAGTAGAATTCTGTAATTTCATTTCATGTTGTTGAATGCTTATGTTAAATTTTACTTGTTCATATTGAAGAAACATTTCTTGACAAAACCATAAGAGATGCGCATAAGTAATTCCTCCTCTCACAAGGCTAGTTTGATCCATAATTTGTGAAGGAAATCCTACCTAGAGTTAATCTCCTAAATCCATAAAGTGCTATCACTTTAGGTAGCACTTTAGGAGTTTGATTCTAGACTCTTGATTACAATTTACTTCAAGAGTTAAGAAGGGAGAAAAGGTTGTTAGAGCCCAAAAGTGCTTGCACTCTAGGAACCCTTCTCTTCAAGTCTTGAAGTCTAATTCCCTAATGTGATAGAACCTTATATTTCAAACCCTGCCTCTTAGATATTACTATTATCATTCTCCAAAATAAATTGTATTGTTGTTGTAAAAGACTCCATAGCCCTAAAGGAACTAATCTACTTTCTCTCTTGTTAAGAGAGTGATCAAATAACTCTCTATTTTCATTCTCTAAATCTTTCCACTAACATAACTAATTCTAACCTAAGATAATTCACTAATTTTATTGTTGTTATAGAAAAATCCTGCTACAACCACACTATTCTAATCTAAATTGGTGCATACATTGATCTAATAGTGGCCTAACATAATCATAAATTGCACACTACAAATGGGCACTGATTTACTAAGTTTATGCTAACTTTTCATGATAAATTGTTGCAATTCTAAAGTGTATTTCTTGTTTTTGTTATAATTTACCTATTTATGTCGTACTGTTGTTAACTGGTGCAATTTAACAATAATCATATTTTTTTTTCATTGTTTAGTGTCTTTAAGAGGTAGTACTTGTAGACTTGTACTTGGAAATCATTATATACATGCTATAAGTATTCTTGTTTTGTGCAGGTACTCTAACTTTATCCTTACCTATTAATTCCTTAGACCTAGAATTTGACTTAGGTGATCAAGGGAGAGGACGGTAGGCTTGGCTATCAAAATTTCTACTTTGATCCCTTGAGGTCACCAGGGAAGCCTCCCTTGTGGTGGATCTCCTCCATAACTAAAACAAGAGTATTTTTTACTAAGGTGACAGTGGTAGGATTTCCTGTAGTTACACAAGATTTGGTGACCTAGTGTTGGGATTTGCATAACTACAAATCCTGCGCTAACAACTGTATTTGTTTTAATTTTTCATATGCTACTATCTTAATTTTAATTCCATGCCTTGTTTCATTGATTTAAATTCCATATTCTCCATGTACATTCCTTTTCACCCCTTGTTTGGAAAAAAACTCGCAATTGAATTTGTTTATTTCATGTGCCATGTTTTTTAGTCTATTGTAACTAAGTTTCTCAACTGCAAGTTTCTTTGCTTTATGACAACCCATTCCAATAGTTGCACTGTTATTTTATAATGAAATTTTATCCTCACATTGTGCATTGTGCATATCTTGGTGTCTTCCAAATACATGTCCAGGAACAAATACATTTTCAAGCACACTTTTCCTCAATGGAAACATTGTATCTCTATCATGCTTGTTTCCAAGTTTTTTCACTGCACTCGGTATGCATTGGTCACAATGTTGATCTCATATTTTACTTTACTTATCCCTTAGTAATGAATCATAGTGAACATGAACTGTCTGTGTTTCAAATGACAACACATCAACTATTTTATCACAATTCAAGCCAACGGAATACAAGTTGACAATATTGTTGCCATGGAGGGATCACACTTGGATGTTTACATTGAAAATGAATGATATCCATTGCAAAAAGAATTCCCCACCCCCTATCTTCCCTTTTTCATATGGAATCACCATATTTACAAGATACTTCTTCCAATTTGCAATAGTTGTTGTATTTCCTACAGGTCCAGGATTCAGATATTCATGCAACTAATGCAATGCATTTTGGTCACCACTTCTCATTGCATTGCAAGAGGATTGCACGATAGAAAGTCTCAAGGATTGTACATCGAACTGTATGGATATCAAATAGAAAATTTCTCTGAACAAACTATGACCACAACTATATATGACAGGAATTGTTTTTCTCAATCCATAAGAATGCATCCTGTCCATATTACATTTCCAATAATATTCAATGCTTTTGCACATCAATGACAAGTAAGTATCAGGTTGTTCAAGATTGCATCTGGATAATTTATTTTAAAGAAATGGTTCATAGTGACCGCTAACAAGATTTTCAACATGAAACAAGATGCAATATGGATCCACATTTGAATTTCTATTGAAATGAAAATGCTTTGTTTTCCTCGTTAGTGACCAAAGTGAAATCAATATATTTAAACATTTTGATAACCATCACATTCAAAATGTGTCTCCCCATATCCCTCTCTCATTTTCATTTAGAGTTGAAGATGTCGACATGTGCATTTTCAACAGATATATGTTGATGTCACGAATCCCATGTAATTCATACAAGAAATTAGATCCTAGTTTAGGCTCATATGATTCCAATGCTTCTTGATCTCCATTGTCCAAACAAACCAAGAAATGATCTATTAATCATGTTCACAATTAAATGGAAGAGTAGTGGAAATGAAACAAGACGTGTAATGCATCAAACAAATAGTCCCCAGGACTATATGTAAATGTGTCCAATCTAAAAAGACCATTTATATGAAAAACATGGTCAATATTTCCATCAACAATGCACTTCTCATTGTTTTCATAGTTCTCAACATCTAGTGTATCTTCCATGTTCTAGTTTATGTCATTCAGATGATGACTAGGTTTTATCTATAGCATTGAGAAACTGAAAACATAAAATGATAAATACAATCTCAAAGTAGAATACCTTATTTTTGTTTATGTTTAA
The DNA here is from genome assembly GCA_900067695.1 of Picea abies. Classification (NCBI taxonomy): domain Eukaryota; kingdom Viridiplantae; phylum Streptophyta; class Pinopsida; order Pinales; family Pinaceae; genus Picea; species Picea abies. The sequence continues at coordinate 15,531 of CBVK0102444797.1, forward strand.
CTTTGATTTTCTTTCATACATATAGTTTTTGAAATAGTCCTTGACCAATTTAACCAACCCTTGAAAATAAAAATAAAATAAGAAACTATTAATTTTCCTTGGCATATTTGGTATACTCCAAAAATATTTCATTTTACGGTTTGATCAAGGAATATAGATGGAAAAGAAAACTAGTTTTCTTAAACATAACATGAATTCCAATGCAAATTTCAATGAAACGAAGTAACTACACAATGCATGAAAAACATATTATCAAGCAATAACAATGGATTTTTGCAACACATAGTAATGGTGATGTCACCTATCAAAATTAACAGTGTTTCTATGTATTAGATTCAACTATGTTCGTTGACGCAGTGGATATTAAAAACAAATAAAGAAAATAGTTGCACGCATTTGTCATATACATAAACCAATTTGGAAAACTACTAGATAAAATAAAACCACTACATAAATACTTTTAGCATCTCCAATAACTATTGATGGGGTATTTCCCGACTACAGAATGCCATATGCTATAAATTCTCTGACCAGAGTGTGGAAATATGATCATAGAAAAAACTTTCGTCCAGCCTCAAAAGTGTCAAAAGTCATTAGCAAATTGTCCAAAAATAAATAGATCACATAGCTAAAATTTACCTAATGCTAAGAGAAGGATGGAAATCCACTAAAATGACTTTTGAACATATATCGATTGCATTTCAAATAGAAATAACTGCAATAAGAAACCATCGAGCAATCCACAAAGAAGGAGCACATTTTCCTTGTATTGCTTCTACATGGCTTCCCTTTCCTTCTAAATCAGAACAAATCAATTTACTATAAATTGGTGACATGTATTGAAAATTACTTCTCTCATCACAATCACCGATGCAGAACTATTTGAAATGCAAAGGCATGGAAGTGAAACAATGTGGGAGGATAATGTGTGTTGGTTCTTTGCATTACCTCCAAATTACCTAGCTTTAACAACAAAGTGTGAAACTATTGCAAATGCGGACCCATGGAAGCATAGCAGCTCATGAACATGTCTTTTCTCTACACAACGGTCAAAAATAGAGAAAATATTTACTATGAATGTTATGTAATTGCTCCCAATGTGTAACATCCATCTCTTCCGTGCACCTGATGTGACTTACTCTTTAAGGACACCTGCGTGCAATTGATCCGGTTCATTATATAATTGACTATTTCACTTATGGATTATGATGATGATTGTGGATATGATGATATGCCTTGGATTATATTTGTATCGAGAGGTGTTATTGAATGGTTTTTCCTGAGTGTGCAAGACTCTGGACAGATTGAGGATGTCGATGGCATTGATGGACCTCCTTGAACTCCGGATCAAGTCAAGGAGTGGATTGTTTATGGTTTGTGTATTTCTATTATTGCATATGTGACATATGACTGGTATATTATGATGTTGTTTATAGATCACTGACATGTTCGTTGATGGATGCAGGCTAATGATAGCTTACTAATCAAACTCACATTTGGATTAAAGGGGTCACGCATGACAATCAGACTCACATTTGGAGTGAGGGAAGACTATGACAATCGCTCACGATGATTCTAAGGGGTGCGTAATAAGGTAGGGTCCTTATTCCTTAGATGCCCTTAGTCTCCCACAAGGTCTCATGATGGAGTATTGCCTCCAATGGTGGACGTCTAACAAAATCAGTCAAAAGGTGAGTGGCACCCTTGGAGCACATAGTGCATCTTGAAGGGCACGTTGCATAGATGAAACTTGAAAAGAAGGCGAGTAGCAACCTTCGAGCACGTAGTGCATCTTGAAGGGCACATCGCAGTTTTGACACTCATGAGTAAATGAACCTAAGTACCTAGAAAACAATATCTCATTTTGTCCTGGTCATCCTTAAGATATTTGTTGCATGAGTAAATTTTAAAAATTATAAAATTTCCCCTTAAAAACAATTTTATTGAGCCTAGTTGAATTTAAAGCCTAGGTCTAAGTAGGACATGAGAACTAATGAGAACTAAAAATTAATTAAGCAAGTAATAAAGGGGGGATGAAGAAAATGGGGGTAAAAAAATTTAATTTAAAAATTAATGGAGGATTAAATTATTTGAAAGATTAATTGTTGGCTTTGTGCAAAAAATGCTAAATTCAAACTTATACAAAAAGGGGAAACTTAATTACAAAAGGAATGTGGAACATAGGATGGAATCTAGTCTAGAGAAATTTCCATTTTTGAACTCAACTAAGCTTTAAGAAAGGCATCAATCATTAAGGTTATGTGAGGGAATAAAGGGACATCGAGGAGCATTTTTAGGAATGCTTTTAGGTGGGTGAAGGAAAATGGAAATTAATTTAATTAATTAAATGAATTTTTTATGCAACTAAGGGATCGGGTGAAAAGTGTACGGGGGAGAATATTCCTAATAAAAATTAAAAAAAAATAATTTAATGTGCATTTTGGCAACTAGTCACTAAGAGAACTCTATAAAAGAAATGGTAGAGAAGGGGTATGTAGATGACTGGTAGGCGTAAGGTTACGCTGCTGATATTTTTATTGACTGATTTTTCTTGTGGGAGTTGGGATACCCAGCTCGATTAGGGAGTGGTAGATCAACCTTGTGAGGCAAGCTGGGAGATAGATTTCTTTGGCTTGTGTTTGTGGCCCATTTGCAAATCAAGGGGATCAGGGGGGAGAATAGTACCCCTAGCGTTGGCTGGGAGGTATCGGTGAGGTCTCAACGATTAGCAAGATGGAGTGAGGAGGGTTGCCAATTGCCGAAGAGTGTCTCCAATCCCAATTTCATCGGTGATGGTAATTTCAATAAGTTAAATGGTACTAGGTTGATGGAATGTGCATGCTTTATTTTCACAATTATGATATCTCTTTAATTTTGCAATTCTGATATCTCTTTATTTTCGCAATGGATCTAGTGTAATAAGGATTATATATGTAATTTGACGTCACTTTATTTTGCAATGGATCAATTTGTAATAAGGATTATATACATGTAATTCGATGCCACTTTATTTTTTCAATGCAACTAATGATAATAGGTTGATCATATATGTATTTTGTCATTGTTTCATTTCCGCAATAGATTTAATTGTGATAATCTCGATTATATATGCATATTGATGTCGCTTCCTTTCGCAATGGATTCGATTGTAATGAGAATGATTTCACAAGTATTATGATGTCTCTTATTTCGAACACACATAATCATAATCGGATGGGTTCAATATGTATTCGGATGTCGCATTTTTCGCTTGGGTTTAGTTGTAGCAGGAGTGATATATATGTTTAATTTATTCTCACTGCAACTTAACCAATCTCATCATCCTTGGATAATTGCTTGCTCAACCCTTAGATCTAATTGTTCTCT
>CBVK0102444816.1:0-15694 GCA_900067695.1 Picea abies
TCATTTCTCACAAATGTTTTCCTGATGATGGACCACACTAGTTTGGTTCGAAACGTCGAAAATAAAAAAACCTATGCGATTGATCTGAAAGAATTCTTTGATCAAAACAATGGTCGCAAAAGCCTTAGAACAGAAAAAACTGAAGTGGTACGGCCGTGTAACTGGATTGAACTAGTTTAGATACCAATGTTATAAACAGTTCTTGTTTAATAATTGAAGACATATATTTCTGCAGATATATAAAATATATCGATTGATAAATGAATGATAAAAATGATGATCTTACAATGAGCATTGTGACAATTTACTTATATGCATTGATTGGTCATGAGGTGAAGGGGTGTGTTCCCTTTGAATTTTCGTTTAGCTAATAACATTTTTATTATTTGTTATATTTTAATTATTATGTTTATAACATATATGTCATTTTTTGAATAATTGTGCATTTCGAGCTAGACACACACCCCGCAAAATAAGACACGGGAGAGCTCTAAATGCTTCTAACTCTTCAAACCATTTCCTTATACACTCCTCCATTAAGGAGTCACTCCAAACATTAGTAGTGCATGTCAGTTATTTTACATCCTTCCAAAGATAATGTGCAAAATGACAGTTAATAAATTTATAAGTAATGGACTCAAAATCTCCTCTACATATTACAAAACAACTTGGGCCTTTTTTGTTGATGTTTGGACAACATCAGGAAAACATTATTTATCCAACATCAGGAAGACATTTATTATTCAAGGGACACATCCTTTTATGGATGGTCACCATATGTTCTCCATATATGGAACACTCATCATTGTAATAACATATCGATCACACATATCATCTCATATTATCTCATGTATAAAAATCAACATGGTATCAGAGCAGGATTGGGCTTGACTCCCTCACGGGAGGGCCCATAGCAGATTCTACATTTCCTAGTGGGTAATGTACAACCCTCAATGCCAAGTACAAATATCAAATTATATAATTCGAGATTACACATCTATTAAACAATTTGAAGTTGTTAGTACATATAAATTCCGCTAAAAGGATTAAAGAGATATGGATATCTTTCCCATGGTTGCTATAATACCACGAGTGCCATTTTTAGCACACGTCTTATATTGAAAGATATTGGAAGACAAAAATATTACACTACTATATGAATAATTGTACTGATTATTGTGGTTAGTCGCGTCATGAATTGATTATGGATTTGAAATGATTGGGTTATCGGATATCACAGAAAGGAAGTGCATGTTTCGTCGTTAATTGATGACTAGTCCTTTGCGTTGTTGTTTTTTTAGACTGCATGCTTCCAACGATTGATAAATATCAACTGGTCTTAGTATTAAAAAGTTGTGGAATTATAACCAAAAAGTAGCATCAATGAAATTGTGTGACTAGAAGGCCGCAATAGTCTTCTTCAAGGGATGATGGCGAGTATGTGCAGGAAGGCACACACTGTGGTCATCCTTTTCTTTCCTACATAAGGTCACATTAACCTAATGATGGACTTGGCCAAGAAGTTGACAGAGCACAGATTCTTCGTCACCTTTGTCAACACAGACCATAATCACCATTGCATACTCCAAGCCACGACGAAGGAGAAATCACACCCAATTCAAGAAAAAGAGATGAGAAACATTCAATTAGTATCCATTCCTGATGGATTGGCTCCTGAGGATAGTCGGAATGAAATTCCCAAGTTGATGAGAGAAATGGAATTGGTGATGGGTTCATTCATTAAGGACTCGATTCAACCAATAAACGAGAAAGAAGAGCAAAAGGTCATTGATTTAATAATATATGTCACGTTATGCTTCGTGATTGATGTTCTCTGTCTCTGTGATGATGTTGCAATAACCACTCTATGAACGACGCTTATTGCTACTCCTTTGACAAAGACACAAGTCTTCAGGAGGCCCAGAGAATCTCACATGGAGATCAATAGTGAGGAGCAGTAGGCTTCGAAGGATGTGGTTTCAGATCCCTTTGTTTCAGTTGATCATCCTTTAGTCTATCAGGAGAAGCCAATAGAGCCAACTGGACCCTTCTAGAGTCATTGTTCAAAATACCAAGAAGAGGCCATTTTGGCTTTGTGATACATTGTAGGATGTAGAGAGGCATGCAACTCCCCATGGTACTTTCAGGAAAAGTAGACGACCTTAGAGATTCTCAAGTTATATGGCATTGATAAGTCACATCATTCATTTCAAACCTTCCATTTATGAGGAGTCAACAGGCCATAAAGTTTGGAGAGGTGCCATGATGGAGGAATATCAATCCATCATGAAGAATGATGTGTGGGATATTGTGCCAAGACCTAAGGGAAAGTCAATAGTGACTTCCAAGTGGATCTACAAGATCAAGGGTGCAGCGTACAACAACATTGAAAAGTAAAAAGTAAGGTTCATGGCAAGAGGGTTCTCGTAGAAAGAGGGAGTTGGCCTCTGAGTTCGAGATGAAGGATCTTGGCTTAATGCATTAATATTTGGGATTAGAAGTATGGAAGAAGCCATGTGAGATCTTCCTTGGTCAAGGGAAGTATGTTATCACGATCCTTCAAAGATTTGGGATGATGGACATGAGAAGCAGTGACAAACCCTCTTAGTTGAGATCACATGAAGCTCATGTCAATCTGATGATGTTTGAGGTAGCATCATGAGACATTGTCCCTGGAGGGTCCTATGTGGACTAGTAGGGGGGAATGTAGACTTCATCCTAACATGCCTAAGATGGTCAAATGAAGGAACCAAGACATTGGTTTCACGAGGAAACATGGATATGTCTTGGGGGACATCGGTTCCATGAGGGAACCTCGATGTGTCCTATAGATGTTTGAGGCAATATCATGAGAAATTCTCACTAGAGGGTCATGTGTGAACTAGTAGGGGGGAATGTAGACTTCATCCTGACGTGCCTCAGATGGTTAGATGAAGGAACCAAGACATTGGTTTCACGAGGAAACCTCTATATGTCTTGGGGGACATTGGTTCCATGAGGGAACCTCGATGTGTCCTAGAGATGTTTGAGGCAGGGATCAAGAGGGAGTACAGTGTTCCTCACAACCCTCAACAGAATGGGGTAACAGAGAGGAAGAACAGATCTATTATTGAGACAGTCAAGGCAATGATTCATGATCAACATTTACCTATGTTTCTGTGGGCAAAGGCATCCATGACTGTAGTGTATGTTCAGAACACAAGTCCTTGAGTAACATGACTCCCGAGGAGGCCTTCACCAAAGTGAAGCCTAAGGTTGGGCACTTCAAAATATTTGGGTGTTCAGTATACATTCATGTACCCAAGGAAAAAATGACCAAGCTAGACCCTTCGAGTAGAAAGGGTACATTTGTGGGGTACAATGAGTCTTCGAAGGAATATCGGATCTACATCCATGGTCAGAGACAGATTTAGTGAGAGGCAGAAAGAGATGGTACCTTCTGAGAGAGAAATATACCTCAGGGATATTCTTGCTATGCCGCGGTTAAAAGCCACATCATTGATTCTAAACCTTCATGTTATGAGGAGGCAACTAGTCATCCAGTATGGAGAGATGCCATGACGGAGGAGTATCAGTCCATCATGAAGAATGATGTGTGGGATATTATTCTGAGACCTAAGGGGAAGTTTGCAGTGACTTCCAAATGGATCTACAAGATCAAACACAGAGCCAGTCGGAAAAGGTGGGTGGCCACCAATATCCACCTGGATCATTGGATGAGCTAACTCAAGTCTTGTGGATATCAACTACATCCATGAAATGGTACATAAGGGAGCAGTGAAGCTCTAGTACATCTCCACCGATGAGCAGATAACATATAGTCTGACTAATCACTTGTCCAAAGAGAAGTTTGTATACTTCAGGGACAAGTTGGGGCTTGTGGATATTACTCCTTTGGTTGAAAAGGAGTGTTGATATTCTTACATTGTGGATAGTCAATGTGTTGTTGGACTGACATTCTCCATGTGGAGAATGGTCCAGGTTGGACAGATTGTTGATATATCATAGACTGACATTTTTTGCGGAAAATGGTCCAGGACTGACATTCTCCCGTGGCATAGATAGTGACATGACCAGGATGAATGGTCTGCCCCCTATGGCACAGATGGTGACCAGATTAGGGAGGTTGGTACAAGACTGATATTTTCTCTATGGAACATATGGTGACCTGATTAGAGAAAAAGGTTCGGGATTGACATTCCTCTATGACGCATGTAGTGACCTGATTAGAAGAATGGTCAATTTATCCCATGGAGTGGATTTCAACATATGGAAGGACTGACATTATTCATGTGGCACAGATGGCAACCTGATCAGGAAGAATGATCCTTGTAGTCATGTAACACTTCGTTGAGTGCGTGACAACTGGGAGACACATGCATAGTCGTGAGACTATGGCAGAGACGGTGTGTCTCTGGATAGTATATGTGTGCTACTACAGTGGTTGTGTACCACTTGCAATGATTGTGTGTCACTGGACAATAGCTTTGTGCTACTAGCAGTGGTTGTGTACCATTGGACAATAGTTGTGTACTACTNNCAGTGGTTGTGTACCATTGGACAATAGTTGTGTACTACTATGGATCAACATAATTGTGTTCTATTGGATGGCATTGTAGTAATTGTATGCTACTAGCTAATTGTCATGGAGACTACCAGATCACTTGGAGTAGCTGTGTGTTGCTTGATCACAGAGACCGTGACAGATGATTCGAGCTATATATATATATATGACATGATATTTATAATACAAGGTATAAATATATATAATACATAAGTAGTTATTTATTATCCAAGGGATGCATCCTTTCATGGATGGTCACCATATGTTATCTATATATGCAACACTCATCATTGTAATAACATATTGATCACACATATCATCTCATATAGAAAAATCAACATTTTTTACATCTATTTTTCATTACCTTCCAACCTGATACCTTGTTTTTAAGTGTTAGCCACATGAAGATCCCCATCAAATTTGTAGCCTTGATCTTCTATATTGTTGACCACCATTAGACCTCCTATCGTGCCTCGGTTATATATAAAACCTTATACCCCCACTGAGAAATATACATTCTTGTAGCTTTGTTTTTTTCCCAAGCCAAAAGGTCCAACTCACCCCTCAACCTAATATGACCCTTTTTTAATTATTCCATGAAAAAATTCCATGTCTCTACCCATTCCCCTTCTAACTCTCATCATTGTGTAGACCTCCAACCATGTTGCCAAATATTTGTATTTGTGGAATCCACTAATTGGTTTAAGGTAAAATAAAATAAAATAAGAATAAGAATAAAAAACTTACTCTTACAAATGTGTTCCGAAGTCAATACTTAAATAAAAATTGTCACCGCATCCTAATATAACATTAGCCCCAATTCTCATGTGCTCACCATTACCAATCTTCTAAGCTAAATTGTTCGATATAATAGTGTAACCCAAAAATAAAGCTTTCCATTTATTTGAAACATTTTTTTTACGTTCTTTCCGATACTCCTACTCCAATCCAAGAATGAGCCAAGCATAATATATTTCCACTCAATCACAATTTACTGCAAACTTTCCTTGGTTAAAGAATTCCAAAGAATTTTTGCAACCAGGGAGTAGCCAAAGATATGTATGAGCTTTAAACTCCAATGCCTTTCATCCTTGGGCTTTGCAATATCTTTCCACCTATCCAAATGAACGCCTTTTCCATCACTCTTCCCTCCCCATGGGAAATTAGAAAATATTTTCCAAAAAAAATATAGAACCCATTTTGGAATAAAAGCAAACGAATGTTGATACACTAGAATAGCTCCCAACACTAACTTTACAAGAGTTAACCTTTCCCTTCTAAAAATTCATCTATTACACTAGTGATGAATCCTACTCTCAATCCTTTTCAATAACCACCCCCAATCTCTTTTCCCATATCCACTAGACTTGAGAATAAAATTGAGATATTTGAAACCCTCCTGCAAATCAATAGATCTAAAGGGGAAAAGAGAACAACTTGTGTTCAACCTCATCTCCCATCTCATTAAAAATGAAAGTAGATTTCAATGAGTTCACCTCCATCCCTATAGCCACAAAATATATTTAATCTCTCCTACATCTTACCTTCTTCCCTCTTTGTACCATTCAAGAACAATAAGATGTCTTTTACAAATATTAAATGTTAGGAGAATTGTTCATATCTTTACACCCTGTAAACTTTCCACCCTTCAAGGTTCCATGATATCTACTTGAACCTTTAGCCACTATGAGGAATAACAAAGGTGATAAATCACACCCCTACGTTAACCCTCTAGTAGGATTAAAGAATGTCAAGGAAAATCTATTAATCATAACAACAAAAATGATTGAGGAACATGCCCTATTATCTAATTGACAATCGAAAGACTAAAGTCAACATGTATTAGAATTAACCTTAAATACATCAAGATAGTTCTATCATAATCCCTTGACACACAGAGCTTAATAACCATTGTTGGAATATTCTTTGTCTTGATTGATTATAACCCTTCTTGAGTTGTCCTTATTATCTCATGGGTTTACCTTCCTACTAGGAACCCAAACTACTCCAAAGAAATGACATATGCCAACACTCCTTTTAATATGTATACTAATACTTTTTCAATGATCTTGTAAATACAATTGTGCAATACGATTAGCTTGAACTCAAACATGGTTATCAACTTGACAATAGTTGAAACCTCAAAACAAGAACTCTAGCCCTAAAAACCCATCTTTTGGGTCAAAAACCCCAAAACAAAAAAGTGGTGCTACTATAATCACCTTTTAAAAAAGTGGTGCTACCATAATCACCTTTTTTTTAGGTTAAAATTACAACCTTTTGCACCATGGTTTAAATCCTTGCAAAGTTGCAATTAAAAACCTTAAAATCAACTCTCGAATTGAAAAGTTGTACTCCTAGAATCACTCCCTTTTTATTTATTTATTTATTTATTTTCGGGTTATAATTACAACTTGTTTGAAATCAAGGCCTTGACAACTAATATCGTTGCAAAACAAAACCATGAAATTGACCTTCAAATCGAAAAGGGGGTGCTACATCAACTCTTGAATTGAAAAGTGGTGCTCCTAGAATGACCCCTTTTTTTCGAGGTTAAAATTATAACTCATTTGAAATCGTGGCCTGGACGACAGGCACCATTGCTAACAAAAACCTTAAAATCGATCCCTGAATAAAAAAGTGGTTTTTCTAGTAGCACCCACTTTATTTTGAGGTTAAAATTACAACATGTTTGATATCGTGGCTTTTACAACTAGTGCCATTGTGAACCAAAAATCTCAAAATCAACACTCAAATAAAAACGTGGTGCAATCTGTCGCACCATTTTTTTGTTTTGGGCCTAAAATTACAAAACTAATATATATTTTTTTAAGTTGAAAGATTTTTTTTCCAAGGAAAAATATGTATTTTTATTAATATAAACAAAAATACATAGTCAGACGCCAATAACATTTGTTAATGCATTTAAGCCATTGTCATAACACTTTTGTATACATGTCTCCCTCAAACATAGTTGTAACTATATCCTAAATTTCATCTCTATCTGTTGATAAAAAATAGAAACATTAAAATCATGAAATTACTTCATCCATCAAAACTGTAGCCTTAAAAATGTCCATTGTCTTATACAAAAAAATTGAAAGAGTTAATAAATTAGATCCAAGGGTCATTGCTATATTCAACTGAGGGTCCATTTTGGAGTTTATAAGTAATTGAGGTTCCTCGTTCTAGTCCAATTATAGCTTTTGAGGGTCCATCCATTGACCTGTTCATGTCCATGTATATATGAGACAAAGATATATGTGAGAATCTTGTGAGAAGACTATGTACTTCCTCATACAAAGGTTGCTAGGTAAAAATATTGAGCGCAATTTCCTTACGCATCCATTGGATAATCAACATTGAATCACCAAGTATTTGAAGTTGTGTTATACCAAACTCCAATGCTATCCCAAAGATCAATATGAAAGCCATTAGTTCACAATATGTATTGGTTTCTTGACCAATACTAGCTTTGAAAGATATGCTATGATTTGAAGATAAATATAAAATTCCTTGTGATCCTCCCTTAAGAGGGTTCTCCTGTGATGCACCATGAAAATATTCCCATGGGATGTCCATGTTAATTACCTTTTCCATATAAATATGAGTGGTTGATTTTACCTTCAACTGTGGGTAAGAATTTAATATGTTTATGACTTGGATTGCAAATTTGAGAGGTAATGTCTCTTTATCCTCAAACAACTTCAAGTTCCTGGCTATCCAGACTCCCCAGACTATGTTAAGTGGAAGATCTCTAATCTTGTTTGTATCCTTTATGGTGCACCAAGAGCTAAGAGACTCTTCAATACATTTAACTTCCCAAAGGTTCCTCATCCCTACCATCCTTTACACCTCTTTTTGTACCCCGTTGGTGTAAGAACATTCCAAAACGACATGAACAATGACAAATGTTGCACCATCCTAGCCCAATGAAATTCCTTTTCTGAAGGACCTCCCAAGTGGGTGCTCTGTTGTGTAAAATCAACCACACGAAGATCTTGTTTTTTGTAGGGAATTTTCATTTCCATATAGTTCTCCAACACCAGATCTAGTGTCCTTCTCTTTCTTCCTCAACTAGTGCTTTTTAACCTATTATGGGTACATATGTCCCTACTATATTTAGTGACCATACGATCTCCAACACCAGATCTAGTGTCCTTCTCTTTCTTCCTCAACTAGTGCTTTTTAACCTATTATGGGTACATATGTCCCTACTATATTTAGTGACCATACGAGTTGATCTTCTACTTCTCTCGATCTAACATTGTTGTCTTTCAATATGTATGTGTACCTTCTCCATAACTTAGTGTATCCTCCCCCCATTCCTAACTCTTCCAAAGATAGCCACTGTTGATACCATGTTGCCGACCTTTCCCAATTTACAACATGTCTAAGCCTATAATAACCTTTTCTCCCTAGCACCATATCCATTTCTTGGAGTGGTGGGGCATAAAGTCATATTTGTAGTTCTAGTTCTTCTCTTTGAACTGAGACTTTATGAAATCTTCCAACTTATTTGATCTTTTGTCCACCGACGACCTTAATAGTGAGGTCCTTGGTGGGGTACACAAAAAGATTTAGTTGTTCTTAATAGTGAGGTCCTTGGTGGGGTACACAAAAAGATTTAGTTGTTTAGCGAAAAAAATATATATACAATTATGAGTACTGCCAAAATATACAAGTATTGTTATATTTCTATATTTTATGACTCCTTTAAGCTTCAGGGGCTTAGGTTGCAGTTTCCCTGTCATGGTTGACATCATAACTATAGCTTTGCTTTCTTCTTTACTTCAAGATTGGATCTTATATTTTCTAAGATGTGATGGAATATATTTTGCAATCAATTATTGTATTTGTTTTTTGTTGTTGGAGTAATTATCTCTCTATTTTGTTGGACACATGAGATTGAAACTAATGATGTTTTTTGTGGTATTTCATCATGGTCAGGATTTGAGTTTCATGCTATAGTAATTTCATTATTTGGTTTGTATACTTCTACTTGCTTCCCATCCATTATTCTATAGTAGTGTAATGACATGTCTTCACATCTATTCCAAGTTGGTAACTATGTTCTCATCAAAAGAGTCAAGTTTTTCTTTCTTTGGAATAAGGGTTATGAAGATGGAATTAAAGTATCCCGGGAATTTACCACAACTCTTGACCTCTTCTATAACCCTCGGTAAATCATCCTCAACTAGACCACAGAAGCCAGAAAAGGATTCAATGGTCCATCTATTTGGACCTAAGATCTTATCTTTTTAAAGAAAGAGAGAACTCTCAACAATTCATCCTTCTAAATAGCCTCAAATAAATTCTCATTTTGCTCCCGATTCACAAAATGGGAGAAGTAAGAAGTTAATTTAATAATTTCTACAATATTTGTTGTGTTGATTCCTTGTAGATAGCCCATAATTGATTAATCCCTAAATTTGTTATTTCTTTAAAACTTCTTAGCAAGTTCCCTTCCCCATTTTTCGTCTCCCAAACAATATTTATAGTCTTCCTATGTTTGGAAAACTAGTGAAAATATTTTGTATTCTCATCTCCTTTTCCAACCAAATAAATCTACTTTTAATCCTCCACTTAGCTTCTTTGCTCTACAAAATCCTCCCCTTCTTATCTTCCAAATATTTTAATCTTTGCTTTTTTTCCTTTTTGAAAACACCCCTGACATTATTTTAATACATTCTTACGATCTCAAGCTCAATGTCTTTCAAAACTCTATCACTAGAAGTTACCACTTTTCCCTTGACCCTCTTCAAAGCACCTACTAACTAAAAATATGTTGATTTCTCTAGGTTAACTCACACTTTTCCATCGACCTCTAACCGAACCCTATAACTCCTAATCTTCTAGCAAAAAAAGTTTGAATTTAAAAAGGTTGGAAGGCTTATCACCCTCCAATTGCAATTGTAAGAAAACGAGATTTTGGTATGAAACTCAACCCACTCCCACCCATGATCTATATTTTTTCATCATATTTAGCATCTTTTATGAGATCGAGAATCCATCCAAGCGCTTGGATACCCCATCCTCCCCCACCCTGTTATTCATAAGTTATATTTACCATAATATTTTTTTTACATTTTTTTAAGTTGCACAATGAATCCATTTCCTAACTAATTTGTAAATATTTCTTTCATAGAACTACTTATCTGAAAACTTGTCCAATGAAATAGTAAAGCATTCGACTTGAGTAGATGGAAGAAAAGGATGTCATCAACTATTTGTCCTTTATTTTCTTATTATGAGATAATAGGATAAAAAACCCACGGGAAAAATCAATATGGGGGAGTAATGTCCAAGGGAATCACCATCTCCCAAAGAGGGAAGATAAACTTATTGTGTCTCTCAAAGGAAGAATTGAGAGGATACAAAATGAGAGTAATTCCTTTGAAAAACACTAAATATGTCCCTTCCCTTACCAATCATTGAATAGAAGGAATGGCTAAATACAATGAACGAAGAAGTGCAAGCTTGCAACACTAATGGATTAGCCCAACCAAGAAGTGGAAGAGTAGAGATATTGATGGATCAAAAATGTGTTATGGCCAAGCCTTAATCATTGGAGAACTAAAAAGTCATGATTTGAAGATATAGAGGTCTTATCAATCCAACAAAAATCAAATAAGTCGATAGGGAATAATTCTTTAGTATGAATTAAGGCTAGGTGGTATATCACTACACGAGGCACCTAGCAACACCATGAATGGTAGTTTTTTTTCTTCTACGATGGTCGAACATGAGCAAAGGCTACTAAATCTAGCTAGTAATGAAGTGAAATGTTATAATACAAATGGATAAGCTAGCAAGGAAGTGGAATAGTAGAGATACTAATTTATCAAAATCATGTTCTAGGCAAGCATAAATTCTTTGGGAGTTGAAAGATTGAGATATTCGTATATGAACATCTTATCAATCCCACAAAATCAAATAAGTTGATAGGGAAGAGTTATTTCACATGAATATGGACTAGGTGGTATATCACAATAGTAGTTACTTAGCAACAACTTTAATGGTTGTTGTTTTTCTTCTCTAGTGTAGTGTATTAGCTTAAACCTTGAAGAGAAGAGATGGGTTACATGGAAGATGTATACTTTGCCTAATTGCTATGATGATTACACACATTAGCTTCTATAGGCCACACTATTGTCAATGATTAGTTGGAACTTCCTCGAAGAATGACATTGGAATTGTGTGCAAATACAACATCAATTTCATATCACCTAGTTTTTTTTATCGAATATATTATTACAATGCTATATGATGATAATAAGACACTATACAATTATATATAAGGTGCTACTTTGACATAACATGAGGAAAACACGATCCCTATGATGAGTGGTAAATTTTAGCAATGTAAAAATGATGCAAAAATGGCAATATTAGGACATTAGTCCTTGCAATAATTTTTTTTTTTACATTTTTTGATGTTCTTTAGCATCATGTATTTGATGCAAAAATCATGTCAAAAAATCATGACGCCTACAAGGGAAAAAATGAAAATGGAAAAGTAGGTTGAGGTGATGCAAAAAAAAGGATGCTACATACTTATATTGTGGTAGTGAATAACTAAAGCATTGGACATTGTAGCTCATCGAGGAATGTAAGGCAATAAGAAAAATCCAACTAATGAACACAGGGTGCAAGAAGAAGTTCCCCATGGGCAACCTATCATGCCGATGGAGAACTCGGGTGGATTGGAACTATCCACCATTCTCAACAACGTGCGACACCACAACTTTCTGACTTAATAGAACAAACAACTCGGTCTACTTAGCTCAGACTATGCCTAACAATTAAGATCTTTATCACTTAACATCAACGATAACATTCCACACTTAGAACAATTCATAGGTAATAAGTATGCACAATGTACACAACAATATATTGTGTAAATGGGTTGGGCGTTGAACCTGTAGTTTGTGTCGCAACCAAATAAGTTTATAAGTGCTCAACAGATACATACAACACTATACACCTATGTGATACAACTTCAATCTGCGGATAGACCTTTGTTGCACCAACCCACGCCCTATTTTCCTCTTCGTGCCTGAGACCGAACACTTCATCAAATTACTTAATCTCCATGCTTCATCCCTATGGCGCGTGTCACACTCTTATATCTATGCTCAACTCTCCCATAGGTTTGCCAAAATTATTCCTTGCTTTGTCAATTGAATCCTTCATTATGCCTTGTTGACTCACCTTCGCGCTCTTCTATATCCGTCGACTCCCAAGTGAATCGTCTTCGCGCTCTTCTATATCCGTCGACTCCCAAGTGAATCGTCGCATCTATAGGTGTGTGGGTGAGCCGACCTGCCAAGTATCCAAATGACACCCACATGCTCGTTCAACCGACCCTTGCCATGTGAGGGCACGCCCACTAGACTTTGTCAACCGACTCATCTAAGTGCACCTCCCATCATCTAGACAACTTGACTTTTGATGATGCACCCAAGTCTCTCCCACAACTCTTAGCCAATTCTTATGATCGATTAACTTCTATCACAAGGCATCTGCACCATACCCATAACGTCTTCTTTACATATCGGTTGAGTTCCCCTTGGTGCGTCGTGATCCCAAGGCACCTCAACTCCCCTTGTGTTCATCAAGCGTCCCACTCGCTTAGTTGATCTGTGTTTAAGTTTTGGTTGTGTGCATGTTGAGAGGGTGTGTGCCTGACCTTGGTTCCCAAGGCCTTACAACTTCCCCGACCCCAAATAATTGTCGTCTACGAAAATCCTAGAGTGGGGTCTCAATCGTACTTCTTCTCGAAGTTGTGAATCTTATGTGTCCACTTCCACAATGCCTCTCAAGTTTCCCATCTGCTTTCTTCCCCTGGTCTATTCTTCCATTGAATGAGGTACTCATGATGATTATTCCAACCAACTCTGGAAACTCCAAATGCCAAAAACTCCTCAAACTCTAACTTTGGCCAGTCAAGAATCATCGATAGGCCACTTGTGGGCTCAACTCTACCCAGGTCCTTCTCATCCATTCGACATAGTCTCAACTAACTAATGTGAAAGATGAGATGATGGGCCTTCATGTGAAATGGAAGCTCCAACTTGCATGTGACTTCATCGATCTTCTCAAGTACCTTGAATGAACCTTCATACCTATGTACCAACAATGATGGATCCATCCTAATTGGTGGTGTGAATTGGTTACTACCCAACCTAACAAAGATCTAATCTCCTATGTTGAAATCCACGACACATCTCTGATCATATACCCAATGCTTCATCCTCTCTCTCACATCCATCAAATGTATGCAAGATAATTCCAAGTGATCCTCCCAACCTGTCATGAATCCTAAAGCTGATGGACTCTTTCCATAATATCCTTGCATCACCAACTCTGGGGTGATGGGTTGTAGTCCAATTTTCAACTCGAAAGAGTTGTATCCCGTCGCAAAACTCTTTTGAAGGTTATAACTCAACTGTGTCGCATCCAATAGATCCAACTAATTAATCTGACATGCATGCACATAATGTTGTAAGTAGTCTTCCAACAATCCATTGATGTATTCCGTCTAACTATATTTCTATGTATGGTAGTTTGTGCTCATGAATAACGTCATTCTGACAAGTTCAAACAATGTTACCCAAAACTTCCAGGTGAACCTTCAATCTTTGTCCAAAACAATGTTCAACGAAAGACCCCAATACTTCACTACATGTTTGAAAAACATTTGCACCATCTCCTCCACCTTGCAAGTCATCTCCATTGGTATGAAGACTGTGTAATTGGAATAATGGTCAACCATGAACATTATCCCGTTGTACCTCAGAAGTTGTGTGATGAAGTCCATTTAGACACTCGCCCAAGGCCTCTCTAGAATCGACAAATGCTATAATAGACATGCCTACAATTTAGTGTCAGTCATGTCTTGTTAACAAATAAGACAAGTCTGGACATAATCTTCTACATCTTGAGTCATATGTTCCCAAGAGTATCCTCTATCCAATAATGCCAATGTTCTACGTTGTCCTAGGTGGCCACCCCAAGTCAAGTCATGAGACTTCTTTAAGAGCTCCTTAAAAAGATTACTTCACTTGGCTACATAGAGGCATTAACCAAAATACAAGAGTCCATTGTGAAGAAAAAATCTCCTTGTCTTCCCTTCCTATACCCGCTTCATGATGTTCTTCGCAACTGGATCAACCTACAATCCTTCCTTAATATTTTCTCACAACTTTGTCAAAACATGAATCTGGCTTCCATCCAGTGTAGGCAACTCGTCTTCCTCAAGTGCATCTAGATATGCCTTCTTACTCAAGGCATCTATTGCGACATTGATTTTATCAGGCTTGTACTCAATGGACATGTCAAACTTAGTTAAGAAGTCTTGCCAACATGCTTGCTTGGGGGACAAATTGGGTTGTGTGGGAAAGTAACTCGTTGCAATGTTGTTATTATTCACCAAAAATGGCCTACCCAACAAGTAATGCCTCCATACTTGTAGATAGTGGAAATATGTTGTCATTTCCTTCTCATGGATTGATCTAGGTGGATATCGATGGCCACCCACCTTTTCCAACTGGCTCAAAATAGTTTTCTGACAATTTTGGCAATTTACTAGTTTTAGCAGTTTTAACTTCCGAGGCCATTTTTAGGGCCTAAATGAAGGTTTTTTGGGATCGCGCTTCTCAATGATAATCGTAGGCATTATTTAACCCCCAAAATGAATCTCCTTGATGATACCTTTCCAATGGGCTATCACATGCCTAACACGAAGATCGTATGCAAAAGTTACGACCCCAGGAAGTTGATGTACTAACTTACCCAGACGGGGCCCACGTGACTTTTGGCGCTTCATCTCCTAGGGTTAGGTTTTTGGATTTCTAGGGTTTTTGGATTTCCTGTTTATTATAAAAAGACTTTCAGAGTCTCATTGTAATCATCATCTTGCGAATGAGCGCAACCGTCACATCTCTTCTCAGAGATAAGCCGCCACCATTCCAACAAGCTTGTTTCCGCTGCATTTTTTACAGTTTCATCTTATTTCCTTATTGAATAAAAAACCAGTTTTACTGTATCTCTATTATTTTGTGTTAAGCACATGTTAATAATCTGTAGTCATTTCGTTCTGCTCATAAAATCTGGATCAGTGGTATC
>CBVK0102444887.1:0-13983 GCA_900067695.1 Picea abies
AAGTGCTCCAACACTTCCCTTACCACATTCAGGATCAACATTTCATTAACCATTTTAACTCATTTATAATGAATTTTAATGTCTAATAACATTTGGACTATTTTCTTAGAGTCCAAATACAATTTCTGAAGTATGCTACTTGCTAAGTATTTTAATACATAATTCTAGAGTATCTCTAGATCATAATTAGTCTTGGGTAGAAATTCCATCTCTTTCCTTTTAAAATTTTGTAGAGGTTCTAGTTTTTTTTCATATTCTCATTAAAACAAAAGATAGGTTGTAAATGTAGATAAACCTTAACCATTACACCCAAAATTCTTCCTTATGTTCAGCAACATTCATGGATGGAGGTCACTCTCCTCCTCCCACATGAATTTTGGCGGATTAGTTTTCTATCCACGAAGCAAGGGAAGTTGTTGTGATTTCTTTCTCAATCACTTCACATTTCTATAGCTTTGTTTATCAACTTGATTAGAAGAACATTTCCCAACAATTCATACACCTAGAAACAACTTTGTTTCTCAGTTGCCTTCAAATCCCGAGAGTTGCACATGCTCTCCCTTTTTAGAAAATGGTCACCAGACCCATTCCTCTTGCTTAAACATGCCCTTAAGTTAATAGGGATATACACGTCCCTAGCACAACCATGATATTTTTAACTCTCTCCTATCATTTCACTTCTTCCATTAGGTTCATTCTCAGTCCTCATGAATTCTTTTATTTTACAAAGAGGGAATACCCCAGTAGGAAGTTTTCAGTTATGGCAGGTCAAGTAGGTTGATCTCATCTACTCCATTGAGACATATATACATGAAGGATTGTTCTCCCAATTCCAAATCCTTCATTTAACCAACACTTTCAATTAACAGAGGCTTCATAAGCCCACTTTTTTGGCAATTCCTACCAACTATTCAGTCCATTTTCCTTCTAAACTCGTGTACTTCTTAAAACATGTTTATGTAATTTGCATCCAAGTTTTATTATTAATTCCCCTCAACATAATCCCACTTTTTTCGGCCTGGCTATCATTTCTCCAAAATAAATGGTAGGCTTCTTTTGCCACAGTCTGGCATGATTCAATATTGTTGGGTAAAATCCTATCTGAAATTTAATCCGCATCCTTCCCTCAAGAAACTTATGAAGATAATTTTCATACAACAGTAATACTCTCAACTGTCTCATATTAGCCCTGGTAAACTGGTCTTATGACTATTTCCTGGCCCATCAAGGCCTGTATTTGAATCATGCTCTATTAGATAGGGTAGGTCAGGGTGCTCTCTCCCTTAAATATTTCTAAGAAAGAAAAATAAACACTTGACTCTTTCATGAGCCCAAGAAGGCCATGTGTTGTTTCTCACTTTTATACCACTTTGTAACACATCCAACCCGTTAAGTACCTTTTTAAGGGATGGGGAATCAAAATTTCTCTTTCCTCCTTCATCCCAAATCCTCTTCTTGAGATCTCCATCACCTTCTTCTCGTCAAGATATTTCCAATGACTATTTCCATACTCAAATTTGAGCTCTAGATCAGAAGTTATTCCCTTCCAAATATCTTCAGGAATCATTAGTCGAAGGCCATGTAGAACGCATGTGGGTTCACCTCATGTGTACCATTCCACCTGGCATAGACTTGAACATGGTTTTCATCCCTTAGTGATGACATGGAAGCTAGAGAGGTGGTTACTGGGGATGTTCCCTGCACCTTCGCGATCATCGGGCCTTCGACCCTTTGTCCTTCCTATCCATGTCTAAAACATTCCCGAAGTCCCAAAATCCTGCCACATGGTTATGGCCTTCAATGAGGTTCCTCATCGTGCAGTTATGTACACACCTGCAAAACTCCCAAAATCCCAAGGTCCTTCCACATAGCTTTGACCTTCGACCCTTTTTGGAGCATACATTCTAACATCCTAAACCTACTGAAGTCCCGAACTCTTGAACTCTCGGGGTCTCAATAACTATTAGGTCAAGCATCTACATGCCACCAGGGGTTGACACATGACAAAGGACATAGATGAAACATGGCCCTATCAATGGGTGGCACATGTCACATTCCAATTGGCATGTAAGGCCTGTAAAAAATACTAATCAAGGTGACACGTGGTATGCCAAACATAGCTCCACGTCACCCTGGGTGATGTCAACATGCCACGTCACTCTGGAATTACAACCTCTGACCTCTCCTACTTGTGAAATCTCTCAGAGCTTCGAAGTCCAGACTCTTGCCAACAACCTCCCAATACATTTTATATCATGGTTGAGATAGGTCCACATAGATCCCCAGATCTATGACATTCGTTGCTTCGTGACTTTGGAGTTCGGTGGTTTGGCTGTGTAATTTACTTTTTTCTCCTAGAGCAATCATTGTCAGGATGACCATGGTCTAGATCCAATGGTTAGGAGGGATCCCAATGCATCCTCGGATCAACTGTCCTCGTCGCTTCATGACTTCAACGTTCGAGGGTTTCACATGTTTAGTAGTCTCTTTCTTCCAGAGTAGAACTTCGCAGAAGTGCTATACGTTAATCCTTCCAATAGTTGATTAGACGATTGGGAGAGGTTCTTAATTGACTCCCCTGATCCACGACTCACACATCTATCTCAATGGTCCCTAGGTATCAATGTTAGTCAACTCCTAGAGGGACACCTGTCAACCCGAGTCATGCTAGCAAGATGCGTGGCACATGCCTCAAGTCACCGACATCTCTTTACTATGCCACCCATGGCATCACCATTTCTTGACACGTGGACCCCCATATTCTCTCGACGTGATGCACACGTCCTCACGATCAAATGGCCAAGAGGGGTCATGAAGAATACTTATATTGACGACCCACATTACTTCATGAATTCGACATTCGGGGGTTTTGATGTTGTAACACCTATGTTCTCCTGAAGTGGTCAATACCATATTGACCATGTCATGGATCCAATGGCTAGGGGAGGTCCTGAATACCCTCATATCTATGGCTTGTGTTACTTCACGTCTGAGAAGTGGATCAGGGTTTAACAAGGGGATGAATCCTACAATATTCTGTATCTCATCGCCAGTTGTTGGCCATCCGTCAAGTTACTAGTTTGATAGGTCACCTTCGATGCATTTGGACGTTGCAATGTTCATTCACCCTGGAGATCCAGACTCTCAGATTCCCGAACAACTTAGCTCCTTTTGAGTGTGGTAGAGGGTTCCAAGGTCTTGGTCCCATGAAACTCTATCAAACCCCATAGGCTACACTCCTAACCCTTAGCCAAAATTTACTTAAGGATGTGGGCATGCGCATGTGGTTACTTGGATGAATGGTTTGAAGGAAGCACCTTCCTTTCATAGAATTCAAGTTCTCAAATAGGGAAAGTAAATTCGAGGGATCAAATGGACCCAAACAATATTGTAGAGTCTCTCCCAACTCTTTACTTGTGGAATTGATCCCTGAGAAATCCCTTCGAGGAATTATCTAACCAGTGCAGAGGCCAAAGACTTATGTCCCAAATTCATTTAGAACCTCATTACTGATAGTTTTCCTTTTCTAGGTAAAGTAAGCAGAAACCTTTGACAAGGGACAATGGTAAAATGATACCTCAAAATATTCGATCAACTAGACCGCCAGAGTCACAATTATCTAACATCCCAAAAAGATACAATTTTATACCATCATCCCTATATATCAAGGATGTATTTGTATAGAAAAAATGCAAGCATTCAATCAAACATTTTAAGTTTGAGTCTACAGATTCTATGGAATACTTATCTATTACCGTTGATCACTAACCAATTGATTGTGGGTGTTCTCCTTTCCACCCAACCATAGGCTCAGAGGAATTTATTCTTAACGCTCTGGCCACCCCCATTCCAAGCCATGATATCACTAAGGAACTTTTTCAAATTCTTAGAGTTCCCTTCTCTGTCACAGGCTCTGCGAGGTTTTACAGATTCTTCCTTAGCATCAATCTTGCGACCCTCTACTTAGGTCATGTCTTATGCAAATTATTTGAGATCCTTTCTCGTGTTCTCTCCCTTTTTTACTAAGAACAACTTATTACTTTAGTTCTTCTTCTCTGTTGGAGAGCCTCATGCACTCCTCCTCTTTCGGAAATTATGTCTCCTTCTCTTGCACACCCTCTCCTTTTTCCCCTAGGGAGGTTCTAGACCTGTCATGTTCCTTCTGTCATAAGGAACTCAGGTCAGTCTGGGCCTGTAGGGAAACTGCACTCTGTGGTACTTGGGGTTGACAATTTTTTTTATCCTCATCTAGAGTCTCCATGCTTCCATTAATGGGGGTAGTTGATTGTTCAACCACCAGTCCTTCTTTCATTAACTGGTTTTTCCTTGGGATCAGGATGAGGCTTATTATTTCAACAAGAAAAATTTGGATCATTTTGACATAATGAACCCTTTCTACAGTTTCCTCACTCTTTCCTCTAGTGATATGATGGCCAATACTTCAAGGCTTCACCCCCACAATTAGTTATCAACAATCTAAACAAAAATAAATTTACATTGTTCACATTCCATAGCATGGTAATCATAATTAATAATTAATTACAAGCTGGGGGAAACAAGGGTGTTAAATAGTATTGCTAAAAATTATGATATTGACTAGTAGATTATAATACCATGCTTAAAGATATAAACAAGCAATTTGTGAGATAAGTTATTTAAACAAGTTACTTATACGTGCGAAAAGTATGAGCTATAAAATCATATGCTCATATCATTCCAAAATTATGTAAATCACAAGAAAAAGTTCCAAAAACCACACATTTCAGAACTCGATTTTGTCTTCAAAAAGCTTGACCACTAATGGTTTCTCTTTCATTAACACTTCATAGAAAATTCTACAAGATGCTTAAGGAAAAATCCATTTACAATTCGAATCCTTTATATTTATATAAAAATAATAAATGGGGGAAACATATGAACTTGAGACACTTATGTGGTTATTCATTTCCCCTCCTTGTCTATTGGTTATCTCTATCACTCTATCTTATTTTTCTCTAAGAGGTTTCAATCCCTTTGACTAACTTGGCATTCCACTTGGTTGTTAGCCTTCCCATTTGGGATGTTTGAAATTTTCTTCTATAAGATGACCTCTCATTTGACTTGATTAAGCTTCTTGTCTTTCCCTTCTCCACTTTCTCACAAAGGCCACCCATGCCTCAAAACCTAAAGAAATTGTTTACTTATGAGAAAAGGTATGCAACTGAAGATAAACTCTATACAATGTGACGCTTTGGCTTATCCTTTTCTCACATTTCTCTATTTTAGGAAGTATGGTATTGATTAACATTATATTCCTAGAAAGAGCCTCAATGAACCTTTGGATAGTTAATTCATTAATCTCAAGGAGATCTCTTATACCTTTCTTATTGGGGGGAATACAACCCTCCAATTCTTTGGACACTCGAGCTTAAGGAAATAATTTATTCATGGGTCCAAAAGAAAATCCTTTGTCATCTTTTCTATGTTTTGGCATATCTTAGCAGAGTTCTTGACCTCCCAAGAAATTCCTTGAAGAGCCCCATGATATTTGTGCTTCCACTATTTGAGGTCAGAATCCTTTTTTTACAGAACTTGTGCAAGAATAGTGGGAACTTCAAAGGGGATCTCATCTAGTGCAACCTACTAGTTTTTCACCCTGTCGAAATGCAAGTTAGCTTGTTGTCACTCTAACTCCCATACTTGGATACTTTTATTAACTTCTACTATGTCCAACCCCATAATTTATAAATTGTGTGATTTTTTGTATAATTCCCTCTACATGAGGTTCATTTCATTATTCACTTTGAAGGAATATTCAATGAATTAAGGAATTTGATAGCTGGCTCTATAATTTTCCATCGGTATTTCTTCTCCACTAGCTACTTTCTCTACTTTGCACTCTACTTCATGTTCTATGGTTCCAACATATTCCACATTGACTTGTATTATCTCCTTAGAATCTTATGGTATTAAAATCGCTTGTGATTGACCTGCAACTAATCTATCTTGAGGGTTTCTCTTCCTTTTCTTGTATCTCTTGGAGGCCAAATAGAATTTTCTACAAAATGTTAGCAAATCCAAAAGAGTATACATGATTAACGTAAAAAAATTAAATCGACCTAAAACTAGTGAATTTCCCTTAAATAATTTGAATTAGAAAGGTCTACAACTTTTATAAAATATTGACCCCAATTTCAGTTGCATATTGAATTAACTAGGATGCAATTCTTCAATCCTGAGCCCAAACTTCCAATGCTGGTTCAAACTTTGGGATCAATTCTTGCATGTAAGATCATATTCCTCTGAATGTTCGAATTGAAATGTTTCAAGGTTTACTACTATGAGTATTACTTAATAGGGATGCATTGTTAGATCATGATAATTATCCATTGAACCAAAATTTGTTACATGTTTGATTACAACTCATACTAGAGGAATAAGTTTGTCACTCAAGTTAGAAGAGTGATAGTTTAAGCATATGGCATCGATAAATTAGATTTAAAGGCATACATACAAGTAAAAATCACTTGCATACATTATATATGAAATTTCAACTTCATTAAATTTTCCCTCATGCAAAAAAATTGAAATGATGGGAGAACAATTTGTGAATGAAGTCCAATGGAGAAAATTAGATCCCTTAAAACTATTATAGGTAAGGCCATTCTAATTTGAATATTAGGCTTGTTCTAGAAATCAGGGTATGACTTCACTTGGTGAAGATGTAATTTACAAGTTTGAACCAATTTCAAAATCAAGACTCCGTGACACCAAGTTTGTGAATGAAGAGCCTAATCACAATTGAACTAACTTGAAAGGTTTTACATGTGTGAACAACAACCCGGTGAAAATGAATTTGATTGAGAAATCGAGATTGATCACTGAATCAATTAGGATTTAAAGTTATTTAGTGACTTGAGGGTCTGATTTATAGTTTTAACCCAATTTGGATAAGCGACTTCTTGAAGGAAAGCACCAACAAATCTCCATAAGAGGATAAGGAAGAGAATAAATAAAACAAGGCCAATAATTTGTACAATCTGTACAATATGAGTAGCAAAGATAGGGTCCAATCTAGAAATTGAGGCCAACTCCCAAATCAGGACAAGGTGGTAGTATCTAGGTGCAAAAGAAGCCCAATTTGGTGATCTGGGCCAATTGAGAAATAATGACCCATGAAGGTTATGAATTAGCCAATTTTTCTAAATAAGGAAGAAATGTTTGAAGGAAATAATATATATTCTCAAATAAAAAAGAAAATGAACTCAAACAAAAGGAAGAATTCAAAAAAAATACGAGGGTTTTAATTTATAGATGGGGGAAAATTCCAAAATCGAGACTCCTTTACACTAAAATTTGTGTAATAGGTCCCTAATTTGGTCCTCAAGTCCAATTACCAAATTGGAGTTGCTAAAGGTTTGAGGAAATAAAGTAAAATCAAACCAAAATGAAGAATAAAAAATTTCAAACAAAGAAAAAAGTGAAGTAAATCTTGATTTGAAAGTTGGGGTTGATTTCCAAATAAGGAGAATGAAATAGAAAATAAAGTGGAAAGGAGGTGTGATTTGAATATTGGGCCCAATTTAGAAATCGGGGGGGGGCTATAATTTAGAAATCGGGGGGGGGCTATGAGAGTTTGAAAAAAAAAGAAAACTAGGAAAAGGAAAATCAATTAAAGGGAATAAATCAAGGTAGAAATAGGAAGAAGACTCAAGAAAAGAGCTAAGTCCAAACCAAGTAAGTGAAGCTTAAATAACTAGTTAGCTTAACCATATAATGTAGCCATGTTATAAGAAATCAAAGTCAATGTGTAAAAATGAAGAAGCATATCCAAATCAATAAAAATTAAGGTGGGGCCTCAAGTTTTTCTCAAAACTTAAGGGGGTTGTTGCAGAAACAATAGAACTATGTGTGCTCATTTGGAACACCAACATTGTGAATATCATTATATTTTTCAATAAACACCGCATTACACTAGACGTCACCATATATGAACTCATTGCATCAAATACCACATACATTGTTGGATTTGTTAGTGTCACCTTCATCTTCTTCCATAAAGAAAAGAATTAGTATGAATGTTTCTAAAACATACACAATCTAATCAAAGTACAACAATGATAAGTTTTCTTCTCTCTACATTGCCATTAGTTTTTTCCATGTCTATGCATGTTATATCCTCTTTTCAAGCATATCTTATATTTCATATTTGATTCTAAGCCAATAAATTTGTCTAAATGGCTCTCATTTATAGCTTAACTACTCATACAAGGACCTCTACTTGCAAGTAGTTATCAAATTTGAAGGGTCGGGATTAATTTTAGTTGGAAGGGTATATACTCATGAAACCCTTCCATGATGAAAAACATAAAAAAAATAATATTTCAATTGAAAACAATAAATTAAGTACACACTTCATAAAAAATGTGTTAAATAAAATATCACAATTCCAATCAAATTTATCTCTTGTAAAGAAATCAATAAATCCACAATTATCAGTATTAAAAACTATATCACTACTAGCCTCGAAAATATCACAAAAACTAGATCATTGTCGGCCTAAAAAATATCACATGATAACATCATCAAATAAATATTTAGTCAAATTTGAAAATGTTGATTCATAGAACAACAAGCTTTGAAAATTGTATTATGCTAAATTGAAAATGTACTATGCTAAATATTCTCAAATGGAAGATGATTTTGTGAGTGATTATTAAACAAAAATTGTTGGCAAACATGCCTCTTGAATTGTTGAATATTTGGAAGTGGAAAAATAAATAAAAGTTTGATTAAACTTCCCTTCCTTAAAAATTCAAATTGATCAATTATCCAATATTATTCATGGTAATTCACGCATGGAGAAATTTAAGTGTCCACTATTATTCATATTATTATGGTTATTCACTCATGGAGAAACTTAAGTGATTTTAAGAGTAACATTGGAGAAAACTAGCAAAATACAAATCCAAGATATTGCTAATCAAGATATTAGTGTTTAATTCATGTTATAGGTAAAATATAGATTTATTTTAAAAAATCATAGAAATTATTCCTTCTATGCTTTTATACAAATGATTTTTGCCAACACAGATATATAATCATATTTAATATCAACTTGAGAAGAATGCAAAATACCATTGATGGTTGACATGTATCCAATGCAGGAAGTACTGTATCCACATAAAAAAAGAAGAGTGATTGGAGAAAAATCCATATTCCTCACCAACCACACTCTTGTTTGTTACCCCACCAAACCCTATGGTTTTGGTTCTTCTTTCTCTCTCTCTGTCCGCCATCAACCTTCATGGTTTCACCAAACCCTTAGGTCTGCATGAGAGAGCAATCTAACCTTTAGTTTAACTTAAAGAGTAGTCAAACCTTTAGTTTAACTTAAAGAGTAGTCAAACCTTTAGTTTAAATTACAATCACTTTAGCTTAAAATTCTTGTTTCCAACACAAATATATAATCATTTGTAATTCTGAACCAAGAATTGAAGAAGACCATCGATGGTTGATTTTCATCCATTTCAAAAATCCCGAAATTCACATAAAAGAGAAGGTAGACTGGAGAAAAACATGTAATCCTCAACAAATGCACACTTTTTTGTTACCACACCAAACCATAGAGATCTGGTTCTTCTTCCTTTATCTTTTGAGGAGATAACCTTCATGGTTTCCTCAAACCTTCACGGTTTCCTACAACTCTAGTTGTTGTAACTCCCATTGTTGCAACTGTGGTTGTTGCAACTCTACATATAGTTTTCTAGTTGACAATTGTGAAGTTTGAAATTTATGGTAGTTTATCTCTTTTCATTTACAAGCACATTGTGGTGGAATCTCTAAGGATTGAGTACATGAGATATAACACAACTGTCACAATACTCAAAGACATCCTAAATACTTGAACAAGTCACCTTTATTCTTCTTGCAAGTTTGATTTACTTTCCACATGTGTGATTTAATTTTTGCAAGATTGATTTACTTTCTCAAGTGTGATTTACTTTCCGTAAGATTGATTTACTTTCTACAAGTGTGATTCACTTTTTGCATGTGTGATTTACTTTTTTGCAATTGTGGCACCCCTTTTCTTTAAAGTACAAGAAACAATATAGGTTGGTGACTTGATTAAGCATTTTGATATCTTTTTTTGTGGCATTTTATTGAAAGTACTACAACTCATTGGAAATTACACCATTATACTTGCATATATGGTGCACGATAGATCGTAAATAAGATACGACCTCAAACTGATAATTAAATGCACAACTCTCGAGTTGCTTACTAAATTAATTAGGAAGTAATTGAAAAATCTGTCACTAGAAAAGGACTATGTTGGCCACTATATTTTGTAAATCAATTTTGGTTATCTACTATGAGGACTACAACATGATTGAATTGGTTTTTCAATTAGTCATATAGGCTTTTCCATTCATTTCAAATGAATCCCAAATTTTTGGGATCTCGAAGTATTGTTTGTATAAAAGAATTGATATTTAGTTGATAAATAATTTTCTTTAGAGTCCCTTATTTTCCGCTATAAAGCCTGGACATTGGAAATAATCCATTCTTCATCCATGGAAAAAGTTTCTATTTGGAAATGTGTCAGTTTTCATGCATAAATTTTCTCTTTGTTTTTGGTTGGTAGAACTTTGGACAAATGAGATCCTTGTGAAATATTTATCCATATTTATAGAATATACTTATTAGTCCCTGCCCTTTAGGGACTATAGAAATCGATTCACGGTTGACTTACTATTAGTTGGCCTTTGACTTTTAATTTTTTGTTGAGTTATAAAGTTTAATCTATGTAATCATCAATAATATATATTATATCAGAGTTTCAAAACATCGACTATCTTTTTTTTGCTCTGCAACTAGGGTTTAGGTAACCACAGCCTCCGCGAACTGAGCCCGAAAGATGACAGCCCCGCAGGGGCCCCTGAATCGCAGGGAGGGGGCGTCATCCGGTGTCTCCTATAGCCGAATCACGGCCAATGAAAACCTTGAAACAGGAACGAAGCAACCGACTTTCGAAACGCCTCCAGACATGCGCGTGCAGCTTCTAGCAGAGGGGACCTTCAAAGATCAGGAAATGGACATCGATCCAGCTAAGGAAAAGATCCCTGCAAATGTTTCAGCCCCATGGGTGCCGGGGAAATGCATCCCACAGGCACCACAAGCCCCAAAATATGTGGTTAGCTCATCGCGTATCGAGGAGCAGAAGCAATACACGCGAGATAATGCCTTGGTAGGAAATTTTTTAGGGCTCTGGCCCTCTGAGCGTGACCTGGTCAAATGGATACAGTACTGGTGGAAACCAAGAGGCCATTATGATTTACAACTGGGCTCGAAGGGATTCTTCACAATCATCTTCCACAACCTAGAGGATAGAAACTGCATCTTCCATGGAGGGCCATGCTTCTACAACTCAGCCGGACTATTCCTGAGATTTTGGACAGAAAAGTTTAGCCCCAAAAAGGAAGACTTCGCCCATGTGCCGGTATGGATCAGACTGTACTCTCTCCCCCAAGAATTTTGGCTGGAAGAGGTCCTAGTAGGCATCGGAAATACCATCGGTATCTACGTCAAGTCCTCCGAAGCCACTGAGCAGCGACGCTACATGTCATATGCACGAATCTATGTATATCTGAACATAGCTAAGCTGCTCTCGGGCTCCATTACTCTGGAATATCATGGCGAGGACTGGTCCCAAACCATCGATTATGAGCACATTCCCTTCCGATGTAGGAAATGCCATGAACATGGTCACCTCTTCAGAGAGTTCCCTCTCAATGTGATCAACAAAGAAGGAAACCCAGAAAGCGGCAAGGACAAGGAAGGATTCGTGCAACTAGCAGGAAGAAGGCGACAGGGAGGAAGAAAGCAAATGGCCCAGGTAAGCAAAGACCCATCCACTGACAGGGAGGAAGAAAGCAAATGGCCCAGGTAAGCAAAGACCCATCCACTGGCAATAAGTTTGCAATTTTACAAGATCAATCAGAAAATCCAACAACCCCTGCAAATCTGAATGTACCACCCTCGCATAATGAACCCTAGACCGAGAGCCATAGCCCTGAACAGCTCCCAAAGAATAAGGAAACAGACTCGACCCCCCCAGGCTTGGCATGGGAGATGCCAAGCTTGCAGGAGGTCGAAGATGGAGATGAGAAAATGGAGCTGGAGGAACAGGACCTCGCTGGAGTGGATCTAGAACACCTTGAACATGCCTACCGACATTAGAAACTTTACACCATACCCAGGGATCAACTGAGGAAAGTGCACAAGGTATTTCTCAACTCCTCCGCAGGATCCTCAGCCCGGGCTAGCAAAGCCCTGGGAATCTAGGGAAGTCAAACAAAAAAATTAGGCAAAATCCAGAAAGATGAAAAGAAAAGAGGAAGGAATTCCACAAACAAGATCATACAGGAAATAGGAAACTTCATGGTAAACTCAGGGCAGATCCACCTAATCTCGGACAACTTCCCTCCTCTCCCCACCCCCTCGTCATCATGAAGATCATATCCTGGAATATCAGAGGCCTTAATGGACGTAGCAAGCAAAAAATGCTACGAGAACTGATTATAGTGGAAACCCCAGATGTATTGTTACAAGAAACAAAATGTACCTCAGAAGACATTGGTCGACTACTTCCTTACTGCTGGAGACAGAGGAGAGCGATTTTGATTGATGCCACAGGTACAGCTGGAGGAGTGGCTATCCTCTGGAACACCAATGCTGTACTGATGGAAAACTTTTATACTACTAGGTGGTCTATCACAGCAGAGTATAGGCTCATTGGCTCCAACAAGCCTGGACATCTAACCAACGTATATGGCCCGGCTAATCCAAGGGACAAACAAGCTTTCCTTAGAAGCTTGAGATACTCATCCATCCTAACAAAGCATGATAGATGGATTCTTGGCGGGGACTTTAACATCATCCGCAGCCTAGAAGAGAAAAATGGGGGATCAAGGCGACTGGATCAAGACTCCTGCGACTTCAACAGTCTGATAGATGAACTTCGCTTAATTGAGTTGGAGGCCAGCAACGACATTCACACCTGGACAAACAGAAGAACGACGATACACCAAATATCTTGCAAGCTAGATCGCTTCCTCCTATCAGAACCTTTGATGATGGACGGCACAACAATGGAATCTACCATATTGAATCACCCAGGATCAGATCACTGGCCCATACAATTATGGGTGGATGTCCCAGCCACTCCTAGAAAGAAACCCTTCCGATTTGAACAGTTTTGGCTAGACCACCCAGACTTCCAGGAAAACATCCAGGATTGGTGGAGGCAGGCAAAGATACATCAAGGGTCCAAAATGTATCGATTCCAGCAGAGGCTAAAGAATCTTAAGAAAACGCTCAAACTCTAGAATAAGCAAACTTTCGACAGCATCTTCGACTCCCAAAAACAGTTGTCCAGGCAAATGGATGAGATACAACATCAGATTAGGGAGCAAGGGCTAACAGATGAGCTAAAAGCACAGGAACTCAGAGTGGCCCAACAGATCGAAGATAGGAAGAAACAGGAATAGATATTGTGGAAACATAAGTCGTGTATTCAATGGCTCAAGGAAGGGGAACGCAACACTAAATTCTTTCATCGAAATGTCATCCAGAGAAGGCACTCCAACAAGATCACGCATCTCATCTCGGATGAAGGACAAAACCTTTACTCTCATGCTGACTTGGAAACAAACTTGATCGACTACTTTCAAGACCTCCTCACAGAGCCCATCCCAGATAGACATGCAAAAATCAACAAGATTACAAGAAATGTACCCTCTCTTGTAAATTAGGAGCAAAACGCTGCTCTTCTCTGACCCTTCACCATCGAGGAAGTAGATCAAGCGTTGTAGGACACTCCTAAATGCAAAGCTCCAGGCCCTGATGGCTTCACCAATGATTTTTTCCACTATTGTTGGTCGATGATCAGGACAGAGGTTTGGGAAATTCTGGAAGATTCAAGAGTCACAGGAAGAGTCC
>CBVK0102444892.1:0-17283 GCA_900067695.1 Picea abies
TGACACTAGCTCCAGATACTCTTTGTAAGATATGCTCCATCTTTGGCAAAGGATAGTTGTCTTTTCTTAGAGAATATGTTCAAGTTCCTCAATTCAACACACAACCTAATCTCCCCATTCTTCTTCCTAACAAGAACTAGATTAGCAACCCATTCCGAATATCTAAGTGGAATGAAAATCTGAGCATTCAATGATTTTTTAATTTCTTTCTTCATTATAGGAAAAATAAGAGGGTTGATGGATCTCAAATTTTGTTTGAATGGAGTGGATTATTTCTTCAGGGTAATTTTATTTTCAATTACTTGAGTTTCATAGGTCTTTAGATCATTGTACTCCCATGCAAAAATTTCTGAAAATTCTCTCATCTTGATTCCATAATCATCTCTCTGTTCTGTAGTCAATTGTGTGGACAGATTTATGGTTTTAGGGCATTTTCCCTCTCCTAAATTGTACTAAAAAACAACAGGGTCTTCCACCTTCTTATCAGGTTTCAAGGGCACATCATTCTGGTCAAAAATATTCTCAAGAGGTACTAATCCTCTAGGAATTTGATTATTGGGAAGTTGGATAATATCATGGTACCCAATTTTGTTTTTTAGCTTTGGATTTTTGACCTTTTCAACATTTTCATTTTCATGATCTATATGGAGGTATGAAAACTCATCTATGGATTCTAAGAATCTCACCAATTCTTCATCATCATCAAACACCTTCCAAAATTTTACATTGTCTGGAAAAGAAGGTCTATATTTCACTTGGATTTCATAATTTATCTTTGCTGGTATAGGTGGATTGAAAGTACTAGCTGAGATAGCTAATGAATCAACAAGTTGATTCATAGTTCTAGGAATGTATGAAATGTTGAAATCTAGAAAAGAATCAATGAGATTCCATACCTCATCTCTGTATGACTTAAGCCTGACATGCTTAGCTTGAAAAGTGTTTTTGATTTGTTGGATTATCAGATCAACATCTCCAAATACCTTCAGCCCCTTAATATTCATGTCCTTAGCAGCGTTCAATCCCAAGACCAAGGCCTCATACTCTGCTATATTTTTTGTCACCTTTAAATCCAATTTTAAGGACAAGTGAATATTTTCTTTTGTAGGTGAAATAAAGACAACTCCTTCTCCCGCAGACTCCTTTGAACAAGCACCATAAAAAAACATGCTCCATATAGGAGTGTTTTTTGCTTATGGAGATTTGCAAATAGGCTTTCTGAGCTGCAATGTTGATGATAAAGAATCATCAATCTGAAGTATACAAGACCCCAAATATGTATCAATTGAATATATGGGATGATTAGTAGGTTCCTTCTCATCACTGATTATATAAGCCAATTGAGCCTCCCTATACAATATTCTTTGTTATCCTCCGAAAACTGGGATAGTTGCATAAGAAAGGTCATTTTGTAAGGTGCCTCCTAGCCTCTTTATCCATGCTCTAGAAAAAATCATACCAAATTTGGGTGGAACATGCTACCACAATGTCCATCACCATGCTTCTCATGGGTAACTGAGATAAATAAATGGATAAATCCTTTATCAAACCAAGGCACTTAACTCTCCTAGAGTCAAATGAAAATAGATCATGATAAGACTTGGTAATCTATAGAACCAACTCATCCATAACTGCTTTTGGCATGATGTTATGAGAGGCTCATGTATCTAGAA
This sequence comes from Picea abies, assembly GCA_900067695.1. NCBI lineage: Eukaryota > Viridiplantae > Streptophyta > Pinopsida > Pinales > Pinaceae > Picea > Picea abies. Next base: position 1,674 of record CBVK0102444892.1, read on the forward strand.
GGCAGTTATGTAGAATTTTGTCATGGATGTTCAAAGAAACATAGAAATGTGGAGAGGTTTCTTCACGGTCTTCAACCATTGGACTAAGGATAATGGTAGGCTTGTCATCTTGGAGATTCACAACATCAACAACAATTGGCAAGGGTTTAGGCTCAAGATATTTTAGGATGGCTTTCTTGAAGGCATCATTCTTCATTAATTCCATGAGTGGTATGGGGATTTTAAGTTGAAGGCATCATTCTTCATTAATTCCATGAGTGGTATGGGGATTTTAAGCTTCTGAATTTCTGATTCAAAACTAAAAGAGAAAGGGACTTTGTCAGGATTCTTTACCTCTTGCACATGAGATTTAAGAAGTACTTGATTCTTGGTTGGAGCTTGATCTTTGCTTGGTTATTGTTTTGCAGGGGAAAAAACTTTCTTTGTAGGAGTTTGTTCATCTTTCTCAGTATTATTCTGCTCTGATCTCAGATTATATATATATATTTGTTCATGAGTTAGACAAATAGATTCTTCATTTGGATATTTACTATCTGGTTAACTAAGCAAAGCTTATTCATAGGCAACCTATGTTAATAAAGAAGCATTCCCTTTGTCTCCCAAACAATGAATTTCATCATCTTCTTTAGGCTACTCCTCCTCCATTACTATGTTCTGGAAAGGGGTTTTGATATTCTGATCTTCATTTTCATTTCTATTTCTCTGTAAAATCTGATGTTGCTCATTATTCCTCCTATATGGATTTGGATTTCAGGGAGTGAAAGTGTTAGGATATCTGCCTCTTGCGGATTGCTTATTCTCAAGATTCATCTTAGACAGTTCTGAAGTCAAAGACTCAATCATTTTTTCCATCTTCTCAATATTAGGATCAACACCTGTTGAGGAAGCTTCTCCATTTTGTCTTCTCCTTTCACCTCTGCCTTTCAACTTTTCTGCAGCAAGGATATTCGATTCCACTTCAAGTGTTTCATCCTACATGCCATCCAATGTAATAGACCTTCCTTCTCTTAAGAGAAAACAAAATTCAGCATCAAAAGAATTAGAGTATGTAATCTTTGTGGAGGTAGCAGTAGGCTTGATTTCAAATGGAATTTTACTGTACATTCTATTAAATTTCTTGGTGAAGTTTGACACTGATTGACCGCTTTCCCTCCTCAAGTTTCCAAAATCTGCAATGTAGTACAAAAAGTCTTTCTTATCACCCAATTGTTTTAAGAAAATGTCATCCAAAACTTCAATCCCTGTTACAGATCCTGTGGTTAATTCTCTAAACCATCTCCCCGCCTCCCCATCTAAGATTTTTACAAACACTCTCATCCATACATATTCATCTACTATATTCAAGTTATCAACATAACTATAAAAAAATTCTATGTGTTCTTCAGCTGTGACCTCTTCTACCCCTGAAAAGTTTGGCATATATTTCTGATAATCTCCAGTAGGCAATACATTTAGAGGATTAGGCAATACTAAATGGGCATATCTAGCAACTACAATTATTTTCATCTTAGTGAGGTTCTGAGGTGTTGCTACCATGATAATAGTAGGTGTAGAAGTACTGGGAGTTTGGTTTACAGGGGATTGAGATGAGGCTAATCTTGAAGATGAGGGAAAGGTAATAAGAGGAGAAGGTATTTTTGGAGTTTTAGCGGAAAATGGAAAATAAGAAGCCCTATAAAATTCTGACAACAATTGGGCAAGGTTTTCTTCTCCTTTCACAGACAGTTCATGTAAGACAACTTCAACTGTAGGTAGAATTGTATGAATGAAGGCTAGATTAGGTTCTGTTTCAGATTGGGAAGACTCTACGAAAGATGAACAAATGTCTTCTACAAAAAAAGGTGAACTATCTTCTTGAGTTAATTCAGATATTACCTGAACTTCTAAAACTATATTTTCACTATCAATTTATGAACTTATAGCTTCAACAATTGTTGGTTTTGTTAATGGATTTGCTGGAAAAGACACTGGGGGATTTTTGGATATACCTGAGCTAGAAGCTTCCTTCTGTAATGCCTTTCCCTCTTTGATGATCCTCTCAGGATCAGATACTGGATCAGTTAGTGGCTGCTGAGGATTTGGTCAAGTATGTGCCTTCTTAGAAGCCACAATTCACCAATGGAGTCGCCAGATAGAAGATTAGAACTAAATTAACTATGCCCAGACTTTGTCTATCATCAAAGTTGGGACTATGTTGTCTCCCAAGGAAGCTTGCTTCAAACTCCTTTCCTAGGAAATGATGCCATTTTGTTATCACTCCAGGAGTCTTTCTAGGCTGTGGTTCAAAAGAGCCTGGTAACTAAATCTGTAACTCAATAGTGTATATGTAATTGGAACAAAATGAACACTCACTCACTGATTTCCTTATTCAAGACAACTTAAACATATCTAGGTAGGATAAGGCTCTCAAAATCTATTTATCAGATAGTTTCTTGAATCAAATGGGTGGAGAAAACTAACTACATCAACCAGAACACATACATTTAAAACATATATGATGGGTGAAATATAACTAGAAATTGTTACTTATGATCCTATTTCACCAACATGGAGGTAAGATGACAATCACCAACTATTAAGTAAACACAGATATGAGAAAAAATCAACTCATAAGTACATAAAAACATAAATATGATAGTTTGAAAATAACAGTGAAAGAAACTTGTATTGCTGAATATATTCAAAGAGGTCTTCTTACAAAATAGTATAATAGAGTCTTCAATATCGAACACTTAGCATTGCTACCTCTATGGGCTTAAATACGATTACATGTTGGTTATCATATCCAAAAAGAAGGGATCGAATAGCTACAAAATCTACTAATCAAATCAATTACAATATCTAGGATCTAGATCCTATTTTCTAGGAGTCTTTCTCTATGCTAATTTTGGTCTTCAATAGCTCTACCAAAGCACCCTGATGAGTGTAGGAGACTCATACCCTCGAACTCCACCAAATGGAACACCAAATATACCTTTGACTGCTGAAATTTAGGTTGGTCTTTGACTAAATATTTCAAACACATAACTTTGGCGAGTTTACAACGCGTAACACTATGAAAACCAGCTTTGTGCTACCAACATGCTATAGGAGGTTGTTTTAACACATAGTGAGTGGAAAAATCGCTTTGAAGAGTAAACTAGGTGCTGCAAGGAGTTGATTTAGTCTGGATAATTTATGATATTTCCTTTGTATCCCTAAGAACTTCAAAGATTGTGAAAATATGTTTTGTAAATGAAGACATATCTTGAAAAAAGACATATTAATGCCGAATACTGTTGAGACTACTTAGACTTTGTCTCAACAAAAATACCATGCATATCCTTCTTTAAGATACATGACATGACTTCAAAATCTCTCATTAGACACACAAAATTTTAGGACATATTGAATTAATCATCATAATTGGGAGAACTAGCAGGGACAATCTCCTTCAATAAGATAGCCAAATTCTTCTTGCTAAGCATATTTTTGGCCAAGTATAAGTGCTCTGTTAGCCCTCTATTCTCTACCCTTAGAATGAGATTTTGCTTCTATATGTTGACCAATTGCTACTTCTGGACCTTCTTTCTCTAGATGCTTTTCTTCAGCTGATTGCAATCCTCTGCCAGTTCATTCACTTGGCTTGTCAATTGTCTCACAAGTGTGATGTTTTCCTGATGCAACTTCTGATTCTTTTCCCGGAATTCCTTAAGCTGACTGTCTGCCTCCTTGAACAATTTAACCCAATAATATTTAAGTCCCTTCTCTTCCTCTGAAAATGGCTCTGGTGGAGAGTCTCTCATCTGTACTATGGCTTCCAATGCTTCCTTTTCAAGAGGGGAAGCTTTAAACTTTAACAACTTATCACTAGACTCTACCACATCAATGCTTGGAACCGACTCCTCTGATAAAACAAGTTTCCTTATAGATGATCTCCTAAGCATTGGTGTGTTGACTGTAGCTTGTATAATTGGAGAATTGTCCTCAATTTCCACATGAGGGATCTCCAGAAGAGGGTCTTCTTGTTCTTTGATTACAATTTCCTGAGCTCTTTCTTTTCTTTTTCTTCTATAGACTTGGGAAAGTGAGGATTTTGAAGAAATAGGGTTTTTAGAAGGTTGAAGTTTTTTAGATACAATGGGGATAGAAGAACCAAAAGGCTGGGCTACTTCAAGGCTAGGAGCAGAAAGAACAGGGTCTGGTGCTGTTTCACTTGAGGGAGCAGAAGGAGCAATAGGATGTGGTATCTCAAATGATGGTGCATAGGAGTCAATAGGAGGTGTTGCAACTTTCTTCTTAGAGGCTCTGTGTGCAGGAGGAGAAAGAGGCAAATCAATATGGTAGTTTGACACAAAAATAAGGTAGGCCAATCTTTCCATTCCTTTTTCAATTGCTCAAGAACTATAAGTTTGGTTAGAGCATGGTGAAAAACAGACCTGTGAATCTTCTCAGGTTTTCTTTGTGAAAAATAAATCATCCTCTGTAAACTTTTGAAGAGGAAAAAGGATAAGTCTATCTCTTTCTTACCAATGAAGTGGAGGAGGATCTTGAAATGATATTGCAACACCCAGCTGTATCTTCCTTCACATGCAAAAAACCTCTGTATGATGGACAACAACTTATCATAGTCTTCTATCAACCATTTCCTGGGAACAACTCTCACTAGATCAACTCCTCTATGTTCAGGTATGAGCATGTCTTGGAACCAATCCTCCTTTTCAATATTCTTTGATTTATACCATTATTCCTCTGTCCTAGGGATCTTTGTCACTTCAACAATCAAATCTTCTGTCACATGGATTTCTAGTGGACCAATTTTTGTCACATGGATTTCTAGTGGACCAATTTTTGTTTTTCCATCCCTGTAATTTTGTACAAAATCCCTTGATACCTCCATATGGTATCCTTGTAACTTCTGGCAAAACCTACAGCAACCCAAGCGTTTGAAGGAGTCAACATTGTTCATGTCTTGCTCAATTAAGGAAGTTCCTGTAGGATCAAATATGACCAGGGAGACTGACCTTTTCCCGTGAATAGGGTCCTTCCTTGGTACCATGAGGGAAGTGAAAGCCTGCTCCAGTTACCTTTGCGCAATAAATGGTGAGGAAAAACAAATTTCAATGAAGAAGAGCCTTATTTGAAGTATGAAAACGTTGAAACCCTTTGGTGGCAAGATGCTGTTGTATAAAAGACCTCCAACTGCTTTGATGAAGCTAAAAGAACTCACGCTCACTTCCTTTTAACAACTTTCATGCAAAAATTTCGAATTTTAAATCGGGACCTTTTGCCTCCGAGTTTGTAGCACACCACACACTGAAATGATGTTATGCACTGACAATAGCAGATGAGTTGGTAGCGCCTCCAGTACAAAAGTATGCATATGCGCTAAAATATCACCATCATGAGGTGGAGTGATACATAACGGTCAAATCATGACCCGAGGGGGGTATGATAGCTTTACAAAGACAAAAACCGACTTCTAATACCATGACTCATGTGAAAAGAGATAAATGATTTAAAATTTGACCAAAAATGACTTAGGATAATGACTATGACAACCATTGAGTCTTTTTTTACCCTATATGACATGACTCATTTTTGCTGACTGGACTTATGAAGGACCTTTTTATTAAATGACGCATGCGATAAAAACCATATAAAATACCTAATACAAGAATAAAAAGAAGACTTTATTGGGAGATAACAGGGTGGAACACAACATGAAACATAAAACATAGTACTGCAGATAATCGAAGAGGAACACAAAATTTCAAGACAGAGGTGGTGTCTAAAGAAACCGTTACAACACTTAAGAAAAAATCATTGTGATCAGAACATCATAGTGCATGTTGCACATATTGATCTGCATGATTTATTCCACAATCTCCATTATCTTCTTGATGATAATGACCCAAGTGGTCTGCTATTTATAGCCTCAAGATCTAACCAACTTCCATAGAATTCAGAAGATCTTGTCCACATGTAACCGTCAGTGGTTAGAGTTGACTCCACCGAATCCACACTGTCGATTCATCTCGACAAGGATGCTTGACCCAACTGCCTATGCATTCAACTCGTAGTCGATTGCTAGGCTATTTGATCCACCACTCGACTATGTTCGACTGCTGTGACTGACTGAACCCAAGATATGTGTGATGAAACATCAATGCTTGATGTTCCAACACCCCCCCATCAACACATGTCTCTGGAGATTCAAGAGGTGAAATTACATCATTATTACACTCCCCCATAATTTCATCTTCCTAAAGCCTAAGCATTATGTGGATCTTGATAGATATGGCTTCAGATAAAGGTTTGGTGAAGATATCAACAACCTGATCATATTTTCTGCATTATTCAAGAGAGACAACGTTCTTAAGAACTAATTGTCTCAAATAGTGAGCATGGAGCTCAACATGCTTCATCTTACTGTGGGAATTTTTTTTATCAACAACCTATATAACACTTCGATTATTGCAATAGATTGTAGTCAAGGTATGAACATGAAGGCCAAGTTCTCTCAAAAGTTGGCAAATCCATACTACTTCAGTACTTGCTTCAACGGTGCCACAATATTATTCTTTCATAGTCGAAAAAGAGACTACCTTCTATTTCTTTCATGACCACACCAATGGTCTAGTGATAAAGAGAAACACATAGCCATAAGTGGACTTCCGATCATCACTATCACCAGAACAATCATAGTTAGTGAAGTTGACCAGAGAATCCAAACTGCAACAATATTTGATACCAAAATGAGTGGTACCCTTGAGATAGAGAACAATTCGTTTGATTGGTTTCCAATGGATTTCTTTAGGGTCCTGCATAAACCAATAAAACACACTAACAACAAAGGAAATTTCAGGTCGACTATGATTAAGATAAATAATATTACCAACCAATTTTCAATAAACAATAGGATTGACTAAAATAGTTTGACATGTTTTGGTATGCTTTACTCTAGACCGAAAATGAGTAGCACAAGGCTTGCAATCAACCATCTTAAAACATGTCAACATATCCATCACATATTTATAATGAGAAATGAAAAATCCATCACAAAGTGGTAATACTTGAAGACCCAGAGAATAATGCAAAGTATCAAAGATCTATCATATCAAATGAGTCAACAAGTTGTTTCTTCAATCTAAGGATGAGATCATTGTTATTGCTAGTAATGAGAAAGTCATCTACATATTCAACAACAATCAAGGTGTCTCCATTGGTATGGAGAACATACAAGCTGTGACTAGATTCAAAATGATTGAAACCAAGTCAAAGAAAGAAACTGTCGATCTTAACATACCAAGCTCAAGGATCCTGCTTCAAACCATAACGCGACTTTTTGAGTCAACAAACCAAATTTGAATTTGTCACAAAACTAGGTGGTTGTTCCATGCAAATTTCTTCAAACAAGTCTCCATGAAGAAATGTGCTCTTGACATCCATATGATGGATTTTCAATCCAAAATGAGCAACAAGGCAAATAATCATTCAAATAGTGTTCATTTTTGTGACAGGGGAAAATGTTTCAGTGTAGTCGATGCCTTCTTTATGAGAAAATCCCTTTGCAACTAGGCATGCTTTATGTCGCTCCACAACACCTTTGGAGATAAATTTGGTTTGATAGACCCATCAACACTTCACAGTGTTATTTCCTTGTTGTCGGGGAACTAAGTCCCAAGTATGATTCTTCGAAAAAGAATCAATTTATGTCTGCATGGCCTGCTCCCATTCAAGTCATCCTTCAACATATGAGTAGGTAACATGATCAATAGTTTCAAGTAAACGAGTCATCAAGGCAACACTAGCATGTTGATTTTGACTTTGAGTTTGTCATCCCGAGGAAACATCCTCGACATTAGCTCCAGAAACTTAAATTATATTGGTAGCCCATTTGGGTAGACAAGAAACAAGTGAAATACAATTCACTTCAACATGTTGATCAAAAGTTGGAGGGTCTTCAGTCCGCAAACCATTTGAAATAGAGGATGACAGACTAGTCAATTCAGAGGTTGACGATCTAGTTGAAACAAGAACAATGTTCGACTATCCATTCAAAGGAATGAAGTATGGAACATGAGCACCAATGTTAGAGACAACATCAAAGAGATCATCCTGCAACAATACAGAAGAGGCATTCAACAACTTAATTCCAGAATAATTCTCATGAAGCCTTACATTTCATTTGATAATGATTTGTCATTTGACAAGATCAAACAATTGATAGGCTTTCGACTCTTCAGATTAGCCCATCATGATGCAAGCATGACTCTTTGAATCCAAATTATTTCTGTAATCATCAAAAATGTGAGCCCTGGAAACACATCCAAACACACGGAGGTAACCAACTAAAGGATTCTTTCCATACCATCGTTTGAATAGAGTCATGGAAGGAACAACTCGAGTTGAGATGTGATTGAGCAGATAATTTGCACAATACATCTCTTTAGCCCAGAAGATAGGAGGAAGATATTTAACCCGCAAAAGACATCTAGCCATTTTGAATAACATCTGATTCTTGCACTCTGCGATGCCATTCTGTTGAGGTGTGTGAGGAACCGACCGCTTCTAGTCAATACCAGATCGAAGCATGTATTATTCAAAGGGTCAATTGAAATACTCACCACCATTATTTGATCTCAAGCATTTGATGGGTCAATCACACTACTTTTCAACAAAAGCCCGAAACTCCTTGAAGTTTTCAAAGACAAGGTTCTTGTTCTTTAGAAAGAAAACCCATGTAAAGTAAGAGAAATCATCAATGAAAGTCAAAATATACTTTGCACCTGCCAATGAAGGTAGATTAATGCAACATACATTAATATGAATTAGCTCCAGTAGGTTCTGTGCTCACCATGCTTTTCTAGATTTGAATGGTTCTTGATGATGCTTCCCAAGGACACAACCCTTACAGACTCCTTCAGGGGGAAACACCTTCGATAAACTAGCAATAGTGAGGATGATTTGTTAGTGCTTGTAGACTTAAGAAATTTAGGTGTCCGAGTCACTCATCTGAGATTCGACTTCTCTCATCAGTGTGAGAAACAAGAGAAATCGATTCAATGTCAGGTCAATTCATGTCACAAAATTTGTATAGACTGTCCATCGGGTCAAGAAGTCTGCTGACAAAAAATGACTTTCCTTTCTTCAAATCATGAACATAGAACCTATCTGGAAAAAATTCCACAATACTACCTATCTATGTCAGCTGAGCAATAGACATCAGATTGACACTGAGGTTTGACACATGATATATGTCGACAAGCAACATCACCTTGACCAACAACATCCAGAGAAAAATCATGAACAACATAGATTTTCCTCTCCTTAAATTCATCCAACCTCGTGAATAAGGAGGCATCCTTAGCCATGTAAAGAGTGCACTCAAAGTCGACTACCCATTCATTCTCCATAGAATGAGACAACAAGGCCTGCGAAGTTTCAACTTGGAAGGTGAAATTATCAGTAGGTCGACATACAACATACACATCTCCTTCAAGGAGTTTAACCTTATCCTCTAAATCATCTCTCTTCTTATAGAATACTTTCTCCACATGTGAATTATTTCCATAGTACTGACATGTCTTCTTCTTTAGACTTCGCTGGGGGGCATCTGTCTGTCTGTGGGGTTTCTGGTCACAATATGTAGGCTTCTGTGTAGATCCATCAAACCATACTCTATCCCTGGGATCCATCTTTCTCTTTCCCTTGAGAAAGTGGGATTGGTATTTACCACCAAGCTTACCTTCTTTAAGTAGTTTGTGCTGGTCAGTAATAAAAAAATATCACAGAAAGATTCAAAGGTGTAATCCTTACCATCTTCCTTGCGTGCTTTCCGATTGGTGCGGAAAGTCAACACGAACATGTCGAATGGTGTTTTCAAGTTCATTAGTACCAGTTCGATGATTTTTCCATCCTTCTTTTGATAGTTCTTTCCACATTTTCCCAATTTCAATTGAAGTTCTTTGACAAACGCCAAATAGTCCTCCATTCTCTTAAAAGAATGAGGATCGAGAGAGATCAAATCTTTCTCCAAATGAAAGATGTGGCTATCGTCGACTCGATCGAACAACGACTTCAAATTCTTCCAGAATCGATGAGGATAGTTGATTCCACTGAGGTGAAATCAAATTTCCCATGAGATATAGGTTATGATGACCCCTACAACCTCATCCTTCTTGCCATCAACAACAAACTTCACTTGATCATCTGTTGGGTCTGGAATAACAACCTTCGTATACTAGCACAATCCTTTTCTCTTTAGCAGAGTTTCCATATCTGATGCCCATAGTGCATAATTTGATCCATTCAGAAGAACATGATCAATCTTTGAAGATGTTTTCGATATCTAGACATAAACTGGTCCATTTCAATAATTTCCAATAAACAAACCATAGGCCAAGAGTCAATCACACAACGTATCCAACTCAACAAGGTTTGTAGATAACAGGTCGAGGTTTTAAACCATCAGCTCTGATACCATGTTGGGGAATAGGGTGGAACGTAACACGAAACAAAAAACATAGTACTTCAGATAATCGAAGAGGAACAAAAATTTGAAGACATATGTGGTGTCTAAAAACACTATTACAACACTTAAGCAAAGCTCGTTGTGATCAAAACATCACAATGCATGTTGCACATATTAATCCGCATGATCTATTGCACAATCTCCATGATTTTCTTGTTGAGAATGACCCAAGGGGTCTACTATTTATAGCCTCAATATCTAACCAACTTCCATAGAATCTGGAATATCTTGTCCACATGTAACCATTGATGGTTAGATTTGACTTGGCCGAATCCACGCTGTTGAGTCGACTCGAAAAGGATGCTCAACCCGAATTCCTATGTGTCAAACTCGTAGTCGATTGCTAGGATGGTCGATCCACCACCCAACTATCTTTGACTAATGGTCCACTGTCCGACCGACATACACGTTGACTACTCGATTGACTAGTGCAGTGTGCTGGTCGATCTCCCAACTGATTGTTTCCAGATGTAGGTCGACCTCTTGATAGAACGAACCTAGGATATTTTTGATGAACCATCAACGTTTGATGTTCCAACAACGTAGTCTTTTGTTGTAGCATTTGTAGGCCTTGCTTCCAGATGCATAGAAAGAGCTAAACATTAGTTTGTTGCATAACAAGGTTAATTAATGAATAAAAAAGAAAGTGTTAATATTTAACCAACTAATCAAAAGGAAAGAAAAATATTAAGTAATAAAACTGAGTTAATAAAAAGAAAATGAATAAAATTTATAAACAAATTTTACAAAAGTAATAAATTCATACTGTTGTATTTTTTTATTTTTAAATGTTATGTTAAGAAAAAGATGAAGAAAAATGAAATTAAAAAAATACAAATAAAGAAACATTTTCAGAACTCAAAAGATTTTGATCTTTGTTTAAAAGTTATCCCTATACAGTTCTCGAATTCTTGGAATTCACAAGTCTCTGCATAGACTTGGGCCAGGTATTTAGCTTTTGGCCATTCTAGAACAAAATTGCAATAGAATGACTAAGAATGAAAGAAGAAGAAAGCTAAGCCATAATGGAATGAAGCAATGGTGGTGATAACACAAGGTGAGAACCTGCATATCAAAAACTAATTAGTATTGAATATAATAAGACCTAAATACAACAAAATGACAAGTAAACCATTCACCTTATGAGACCCAACAAAGGTCATCCTCACTTCATCCCTTCATTGCTTCACAAGACTCTATGCTGCCAACAATTCCATCAATCCGTGCTGAAAGTATAGAGGATGGATGATATTTCAAAAAGAAAACCTCACTATACTCTGAGCATACCTCTCTCAAAGTTTTTTTCCCTTTTTCTCTTGCTGGGTGAGTGGTTGGAACAGTTGAAGTCGTTTAATGAAATAAAGCCCAAAATGGGTTAAAACCCCCTTGATTGTTCCATATAATGTATAAATCCTATTATTACTCTTGTCCATGTGTTGGTTTGTATGACAGAAATTAGTTGCTGGTTCTAACAAGCGTTTAAATGTTCTCAATCATATCATCTTCAGAAAAGATCATAAGCAGTAGTTGAGATTGCAATTTCTATCTATGAATTTCCACAAGGCATGGTTCCTTTGTAGGTTCGGTTTCCAAAATTGTATTATTCGCAGTCACATTCTAATGTTAAACCAACAACAAATGTTTATGTGGCTCATGTTTATTTTGCATTTTCGGTCTTTGGCCGAGTTGTTCTTTGCTTTCATCGTTAATTTCTGAATTCTCCTCTTTTCTTTCATTCTGTAAGCTAACTGTGCTGCTTCTAGTGCCTTAACTCAAATAAGCGTAACGTCTTTGCAATCGAGTTGTATATCATAAAAGACTGTTTGTGGGTGGCCTTTTAGTTTATGTAATTCATAAGGTGGTTTTAGATCTATATAAAGCTTTGAATTTACAAGGTTGATGATTCTTCTGAGATGTCACATCCATTTTTAGATCACTTTTTTGAGAGAAATACTCGTAATATAACTAATTTTTCACACTTTGGTTGGATCAGGGTATTCATGCTCGAGAAACATTTTTACTCCAAGAATCTCAAGAATCTCTGTTGTTTTGGGAGTTATTTATAATCTTTTGATCTTTGTTAAAATGATATATCTTTCAATTTGTTTATTTCAATATCAAAGAAATATTGACCACTATTCTTCTTCCTTATCAAGTTGTCGACAAGATTGAGGCTAGAACTCAAAGGCTCTATATCATGTAGATTACCTCTTTATCTCCTGAGCTTGCCACTGATTGCGCTTTCCCTTGTGCATCAGTTCGTGGAATAGATTGTTTGATGTTACTGTAAGGCGTCATTGTGCATAATAACTATTATTTCCATCTTTATCTATAATTTCTACCTTCAAAGAGTTATTCCATGACTTTTGCAATGAATCCATTAAGCTTGCCTGCACTTATGATTTCAGTACAGTCAATGTAAGAAGAAACTATATCATTTTTGCAAAATTCTCTTTCTGCGAGGATGAACTCTCCAAATAATTTTTTATAACTTTTGTAGACCAAGCAACTGAAGTGTTTGCAAAAAGCTTCAGAGCGTTGAGACGTAATGTGAGTCGCCAAGATTTACACCATGGAATAATTACAAAGAACATTGACCAAAGGCTTTGATACTCGAACCTTTAAATTATTCTATTTAACAATGTCTTGTAACATGAAGTCATTGCCATGTATCCATTATTACTTTGTAATATATGCCTTCAATGGAATGAGACCTTGAGAATATAACCAACACCTCTTTATAAAAAGAGCATGGCAAATATAATAGTATATTTTTGCTTTTAATATGGCACGGGAAATGCCAAAATCATAATCCCAAGAAAATATACGTGTATAAGCTTTTTCATAACTAAAATGTTGGAGAGAGATTCATAAGATATATCTTGGAAAGTGACACACTTTGAAATATGTCATGTATTTAACTTTCTTTTAAATAAAAAGATATGTAGGTAAGGTGATATACATATGATATCAAGGGTGATGCATACGGTTAAAAACTGTGTATCAATGTGTCAATTAAGAGTGTAAAACATGAGAACTTTAAGAATGTGAGGAGGAGGTTGTGTTTAGAAATAAGTCAGTGTGATGATGATTTCACCAATTTTAACAAGAGTGGGCGAAATTTTGCATAAACAATTTTGTTTTTAGGGGAAGTCTGGAAATGCTTTGTCGACTAAGTACTCTTGACTAAAAATGTAGTCAACACTATAGAGTCCTTGCTGCGAAAAAAATGTCTCTCACCTAATTCCATGATTCCAAGATTCTCACATAATTCAACAAATTCATAAGAGGTAAATGCACCTCCTTTGTCTGATCTTAAGCACTTGATTTTTAAATCAGTTTCATTTTCAACTAGGGATTTGAAATCTTTAAACTTCTCAAATGCTTTAGATTTTTCTTTAAGAAATGTAACCCATGTTATTCTTGTATAATCATCAATAAGCAACATAAAATAACACTCACCTTTTAAAGTTTGTGTTCTTGCTGGCCCGCAAAGGTCTATGTGTACAAGTTCCAATGACTTTAATGTTGAATACTCCTTTGTTTTGAAACTAACTCTTGTCTGCTTCCCGTTCCGGTATGGATTAGAAATAGTGTCTGTAGGTTTTGAGATCCTTGGAATATCTCTTACTGCTTGTGTCTTGCTGAGTTTTACTAGATTGTCAAAGTTTACGACCCATCCTTTTATGCCATAACCAACTTTCGTTTACTTGTCCCATACAACATTTTTCTTCTTTGACTTCATCAAGAATGTATACATTTCTCTGGGTTCTCTTTGCATTTGCCACTAATCTTCCTAAAGCTGCTTTCCTTATCTCACATCCTTTAGAATGAAATGTGAGGTTGTAACCTTGATCACACATTTGTCTGACACTTAGAAGATTGTGTTTTAACCCTTCAACATACATGACTTTCTATGTTTTAGTCTTTCCGTTATCAAGACTAATGGTACCTTTTCCAAATATCCTTGCAGAAACATTATCCCCAATGGTAACACTACCTCATTTTTCTTCCTTTAGGGTGAGAAGTTTGTTCTGATCCCCTGTCATGTGTTTTGAACATCCACTATCAATGTACCATTAGCTTCCTTTGTCTTGATCATGCATTGCAAGTTCACATTCTTCTTTCATTTTCTACACCTTTGTGTATTCTTCTCTATGCTTGGTAAGAACACGTTCTTCCCTGTTTTGTTTAAGAGACTTTGTTATGTTGCTTCTATAGTCACATGCTATGTGCCCATAGTTATTGCACTTATAACATTCAGTATTGTAATCGAGTAGGGGAGCAAATAAATTGTAGTTTTTATCAACAAACCCATGAAAACTTCTGGTTTTGTTGCTCACATAATCATTCTTTGAAGTCTTATAAGAACCTCTATTTTTATTTCTCACATGATCACTTCTTGCATAAGCTCTACAATCTAGTGCTTTATTACCAAAAATTATTGCAAGAAAAACAATAGTCAAGAAAGAGATTTTAGTACTGGGTTATGAAAGGCCTTCTTGGTGGAACAATTCTTCTGAACTCATTATTGTTGTTCTTGTGAGAAGAATTAAGTTTTTGTTGGTCTTCATTTCCTTTCCTTCTGCTGCTTTTGTTGTTGATGGAGCCTTTAAGAATATTAACATAGACTTTAGGATTTTCTTCATTTTCCTTTTCTGATGGCTTTGTGACCTTAATGCTTGCATCATCCTCGAGGGTCTTTTGGTTTTCGTCGTAGCCAAAACTTGTGTTGATGAATGGTGACCTTTGGTAAATGAAAATATTATCTAATATTTCAATACTTTTTCCAAACTTCAAGTTTCTATTCAACTGATCGATTGTTTTCTCTAGTTCCTTTCTTGAGGAAACAATTTCAGCCTCTAGCTTCTCACAATTTTCTTCCTTTTCTTTTAGCTAACTTCTCACCACTTCTTCTATCCCTTTTCCCTCTTTTAATTGAGTCTTCAGGATGATAACTATTTTTTTCGTTTCATCAAGAACACGATCCTTATTTTCTTATTTATGCAATTGTTCTTTCTGTTTTTTATTTTTATCCATGAGTCTGTCTATTTCTTCTAAGGCACTAATGAGTTATGCTTCAAGATTCACTTC
>CBVK0102444942.1:0-11968 GCA_900067695.1 Picea abies
TACAGATACAAAATCCAGGCCCTTGGCCTTCAACCCTTAGGCTCTCTAGCCTAATCAAACACATAAGCCTATTGGCTTATACAAAAATTGGCTCACCAGCCTATAACACATATTTACAATCTCTTTCAGATCATAGTTTACATCGGGGCTCGGCCTTGGGGACACTACAAGCATACACAAAATATCAGTTTCGAAAACATAAGGCTTGCTAACCTCATTCAATGCTTCTATCAACACATCCTCATGTTGTCTTGAACTTTCCAAGTAGTTCATGAGACTCTCAACAAGTCTCTCTTCTTCCTCATCCTCTCCAAGGATATCTCCTTGCTCTAGTACACAGAAGTGAACTCCTTCCTCTGTCAACAGCCTCTTTCTGAATTCCTCCTTCATCCAAGCACTCAACATGTGCTTCAAACTATTCAATCTCTTCCTCAGCTTCTTTGCAAACAATTGCATCACATGCCACTTGAAGTTTTTTCTCAAACTCCATCCTTTACTTTGGTTCTCCTTAATCTTCCTCTATAACAATTGTGCTATGTTATTGAGTTGTTCCTTCAACTCAACCATCTTTCTGTAAAATTATTCTTGAATTGTATTCTCCTCATGCCATTTTATTTGGCATCCTCCCTTCCTTTGTGGTGGTTTCTCTCTGAACCCATGCTATGGCTATCACTAGTCATATGCACCATCTCTTGTGAACTTCTCTTGTCCACTGTGAGTTGCAGTCAAGCAAATGTAACAAGCTCTCTCCATTAACTTGTTACTCAATACCTTAATAATGTTTTCCTTAGCCTAGCCATCTATTATTTCCTTGTTTCTCTCCCTTAGAACCTCCTTGAGCACTCCATGATCTTCAGGCTTCTGCACTCCTACTCACTTCCTCTAAGAATTGCACTGGTCCTCTCTTCTTCAACAATTTTCACAGCTTCTCCTTGATGTAATGGCTCTTTGCCACAATATTCTCTTCTTCTCTAACAACTCTACATTCTCTCTGTCACAACTCCTCTGGAAGTAATGTTGTTACCAATCCCTTCTATGATACCTGCAATCAAAAATACTTTTAAACCAGAATCGTAAAAAAAACATCAATAAAACCTGTAAGATCTATTCATGATCTTGGCTTCCACATTCATTTCACTTGAATGGATAACTCTCTTATAAATCAACTTAAGTCCTTTTTTGGCTGTAATCTTCTATTGCATGCATACATACTCATTCTGCTTGCAATATCCTATTGCAACTTCACCTATGGTATCTTCCCAAAGTAGAAGACTGTCTTTGCTCAATAACTTATAAAATACCTCTGTATTCTATCTTCCAAAGGAAAAATTTATGATGAAAAATTTCCTTTGTCTTTGTGACTTCATCACTCTATCTTCAACCTATGTCTTATTGTTCTAGAGCACACCTACTCTGAATTTATTTTCTAAGGGATATCTCTCTAATCCCTCTGCTAACATGTGAATGAGTAGGTTAATTTCCTTTGCGCCAATGCCATTGTAATTATTCTTGTAACATTCAAATGAGAAAATGGTTTTCTTTGATACCACAAATGATGGAATTTACCACCTTCTCCCTTTGTGCGTGGAAGCATCAATGAATAGTACCAACGAGATCCATCGTAAACAACTTTGCGTGCAAAACTCAACATTAATACTGATGTGTTGCAAACAACCCTTCTCGTGCAATTTCGATGTGTCAAGGAACTTTAATACCAATGAGATATTTCACAGATCTATAAAGGAATAATTTCACTACGCCAAATAGTGATTTTCCCAGCTACAGGAAACCAAGGACACTATTAGAATGCCAAAATGTTACAAGAATTGGCATTGAGTCAGAATCTCAGTGCATGTCACAATTTATCTGGTTTCAAATGCTGAGAATGTCATTTATACATTCTTTCTCGATCCTTGAATCCTCAGATCATTGAAGCTTCACCTTAGCCAAAGAGATCGAATCCTTCTATGTTCTAGAATAGATAATTGACCAAAAACATTATGGCTCAAATATGTGACTAAACAGAGCGATGAAACCCCAATAGTTGATACCAACTAGCACAGCTGCTAATATAGCAGCTCGAGAACGCCGAAAGGTATCAGCTGGTAAAGAATTTATTAAATTTTATTATTGATTAATAAATAAACGGTTGGGCTTCATTTATCTAGTGTTAATATTTTAATTTATGTTAATCACTTACGTGGCAATCAGTTAGTTATCAAAGTAATTTTTAAATATGATTAGGTAAATGTAAAAAACTAAACACATAAACTGATGTCTTTATAATAGCTAGGAAGTTAATGATTGAAATCACAGCCATTTTGACTACTAAGAATATTCCAACCATATTTAATCATGTCCATAGAAAACTTATTAAGCACTAAACCCCTATTAAATATGCCCATTGTCAATAGGTGTACGCCTTTTGGCGTAACAATCAAATTGATCCAACACCTATGCATCGACTATATTCCAAACATTGGAGACAACCTTTATCTAAAGATCCTTTTCTCAGATCTACAATAATGTGCAACTTTACAAAGTTGTAGTCGAAGTTTTGGGGATTAGCCCCATGTTTACTCTAGCGAGATATTCTTCTTCAATGATATCATAAGTTGGCGGAGTTGATTTCACTGATAACTTTGTAGATTGGAATTTGGAGCTGATTTCACAATCTTGAGTCACAAAAATGCTTCTCCAACGAGGCACAAGGCATATTCCTCGCAGTCTTTGTTCTAACACTCAAAATTCAACCTCCAACAAATCGATGATTTCTGTAGAATGAACTCGTGAACCAATGATCTACGATCAATTCCTCTATTCTCCTTCTGAGAGTCCTCTCAACTAAACTCATCCTCGCGATCCCAATGGTTGTTTAAGAAACCTGTATACACAATAAAAAAGAATTATGTATTGTTCAAAACATTAAAGCCTGCAACTCTCAATCTTGCAGAGATTTACACAGACATAACAGTGAACCAAGATCATTAGACATTCAATCCATTGTGGCACTTGAAACATAGTTTTTTCTTTACTCAAATGTACATATTGTACATGAACTTTACATAAGGCCTCTCTCCTCTAATGGCCTCTCTCAATCTCACTGTCTAGATTTATTTCCTCACTTAATGGATAACTCTAACATGCCCTTAGGCCTACATCACTTATATACACACAAGGATAAACCTCAATAGGTTTCATATCCTAAACTAATGCCCATTAAAACTCCTAAGATCTCTAATATCCTACAATCACTCCACAAATCCAAAACTTACTCCTAGGATATCTCTCTATATCTCACACTCTCAAGATCTATTTAAACAACCATATTCAATTACATAAACTCAATCCCATTCTAACCAATTTTATCCTTATACATTCCTTCTAGAAAAGAAAAACATAGGAAAAAAAAAAAATCCCATTAAGGAATACACTTTCTTAAAGAAAACAAAACCCTATAGGTCTAGTCAAATGTTCTTGATTTTCGGAGGCAGTATGCTCTTGCATCACAATGATCCAACCAGATGATTTATAGGAGCTTGAAGAGGGGGAGTGTCTCTTCCATTCACAGATTTGGGTGAAAGAGACCCCACTACATTTTATTGTTGATCGTGGGAGATAAAATGACCTGATCCCAATTGAGGTTGTAAAAAGATTGAAACTACCAACAATGTTGCACCCTCAACCATACACCATTGGTTGGTTGAGCCAAGGATGAAACCTCCACATCAACCAACAATTTCTCCTATCGTACGACATCAAGCCCTTCAAAGATGAGGTATTGTGTGATGTTTCCCCACTCAAAGTTTGTGATGTTCTTTTAGGACAACCCTATATGTGGAAGTGCCATTTTTTTTATGAGTCCTGACCCTGTAGTGTCCTTGTACCAAAGGTAGTTTAGACTACTGCAATTTCATTGATCTCAGAAAAACAATGTCGGAAGGTAATCTTTGAGGTTGCAAATTTTTTCCTCTTCAAGGTCTAGTTAGAAGGTGAATGAAAGGTCACTATGACACACAACCTCTGTACATGTTCTCTCTACATAGTAGAAACAAGTGGACAAGGTTGTAGAAGAATATAGAGATATCTTTACTTCTCCTACAAGTGTGCCTCTACACTGTCAGGTCAAACATTTCATTGACTTGATACTTAGTGCACCCTTGCCCAATGGTCCAATATATAGGTGCTCCCTTATAGAGAATGAGTAAATAAAATGTCATATTCATGAGCTCATACACAATGGCCACATTCAACCAAAATCCTTTCCCTATGGGAGCCCAATTGTGTTGGTACAAAAAAAGGATGGGACATGTGACTCTGTATTGATTATAGATCCCTGAACAACATCATTGTCAAAAACCAATACCCGATCTCTCAGATTGATGATCTTCTTGATTAGCTTAAGGGTGTCAATTTCTTTAGTATGATCGATCTAAATATCAAATACCACCAGGTTCTGATAGAGAAAACCAATGTATGGAAAACAACCTTCAAATCTAAAGAAGGCCTTTTTGAATGGTTGGTCATGCCTTTTGTCTTGACTAATGATACAATGACATTCATGAGGATGATGGATGATATATTGCGGTCATTCAAAAACTCTTTTGTGGTCATATATTTCGATGACATCCTCATATTCATATAGACCTGTGTAGAACATTTGCATCACATCCAATAGGTCCTGAGCACCCTATGTCAACACAAGATATACACCAATCTAGAGAAATTCTCATTCAACATGTAATGAATTCAACACTTGGGATACATCATGGATGAACATGGGGTGCATGTGGACTTGACCAAGATCTAATTGATCTATGACTAGATTGCCCCGAAAACTATGACAGATTTTTGTAGCTTCTTGGGCCTTGCCAACTTCTACCATAGGTTCATGTTGGGATTCTCTCATATTGTTGGGCCCTTAAGTCAAGTGACCAAAGGTGGAGCTAAAGCCAAGTTTTCGTATTCTAAATCACAGTATAAATAATTCTAATATCTAAAACATCACCTCTTATCTACCACAATACTCACTCTGCTAGACCTGCAACAACCATTTGATATTGAGACAAATGCCTCTGATTATGCTATCAGTGTAGTCCTCACTCAACAAGGACATACCGTGGATTATCACAGTGAAACACTTTCTGATGTCATTCATAGATATCCCACCTATGATAAATATATGTACTTTATCATGTAGGCATGTCGATAGTGGAATCATTATATTCTAGGAAAGGAAACAAACATCCACATTGATCATATGCCTTTGTAATTCATGTAGAAACAAGGAAAGTTGCAAAATGACCGCCATCAGAAGCGTTCCACATACCTACAACAATTCCACTTGAACATCAAATACAAGAAGGGCAACACCAACCATGTTGTAGACTGCCTTAGTTAACACCCAGTTGTGGCACTAAACATAATTCTTAACTCTTTTGGGAATGAGACCTTCAGGTGTCCACAATTATACAATAATGACTCTAAATTCATTGCTACCTATTAGACACTGAATGCAAACAAAATGGTTTTATACTTTCATCTCTAGGATGGAATTTTATGCCATATGAACAACCTTTATGTTCCTTCAAGTAAGCATGTGAATCTGATTTGGGAAGCTCATTACAGTCGGTTGGTAGGACACTTTGGCATGGAAACAAAAGTGATAGTACTACAAAATTATTTTTATTGGTCAAAGCTTCACTAAAATGTCAGCAAGTATATCATATCATGCACTTCTTGTGCCATCACCAAACCCATCATTAAGAAACAGGGGTTGTACAACCCTAGATCTACTTCTTCCAGGTCTTGGGAGTCCATCTCCATGGGTTACATGTATCGTCTACCTTCAACCAAGCATGGTAATGACTATGTCTTTGTGGTTGTTGATCATTTCTCTAAGATGGAATTTTTAACACCCTGTAAGAAGAGTATCATAATTGAGGCCACTGCTAATATCTTCTTTGAGCATGTTTGGGTTTATTTCAGGCTACCACAGACTATTATTTTAGATCATGATAGCAAGTTCTTGAGTACATTCTATTCTAGTATGTGGTCATTGATCGACACCAAGCTCACCAAATCAACTTCCTTCCACCCCCAAATCGATGGACAAATGGAGGTAGTCAATGGGATGATTGTGCATATCTTGAGAATATACAACTCCAAATTTCCACACACATGGGATGAGAATCTTCCTTATGTTCAACATAGCTACAATAGAGCCCTTCATAGCTCTACTAGCCACAACCCTTTTTAGGTGTGCTTGGGGTTCTATCCATTGGCCCCAATTAATGTATCTCTTCTCATTTCATCCACAGAGGAATAATCTTGCCATGCTCAAACTGAGGCTAATAAGGAAACCATATTTGTTGAACGGATTCAACACATTCACCAACAATTCCATGACATCTTGCAGAAAGTCAATTCCAAGTACAAGAAATGACACGACCAACATAATTTTCCACACAAGTTTCAGGTTTGTGATAAGGTATGGTTACATTTGTAGAAAGAGCACCTTGCAGTACCCCATCACAAGCTTCACCCACTTTGATATGTGACTGTTGAACAAAAATTGGTCATTTGTATTTTCCCGCTCCTGGAATAATTAAAAAAAAAATTGATATTAGGAAAAGAAAATTTTTGAACGATTATAATTCCATTGCATAGCCCCCAGTATTAGCTTTGTCACATATTTTCCAGATTCAAAATCTGAGTTCGCATGCTCAAAATATCCAGATTTTCATCGAATTTGAAAAAAAACGCTTCTTCAATATGCGAAAAAACTAATTTTTTTGAAATTAAGAATTCTTGGAACCATGCTCATTCTCATGGAACCATGATGTATCTTGGAATCATGTCTAATTATTCGAAACCATGTTCATCTCTTGGTACACATCACTACACACTTAAAATTTTCTTGAATTTTTTGAATTTTCTTGAATTTCTTGGCTTCATGACCCATTTGTTTTCTTCTTGGTATATTATTGTGGTTTCATCCCTTACACCTCCCTCACCTCCCAAACCCACCAAGCTCATTTTACCATCCACTCAATCCTCACATCTTATCTCTTCCCCTTCCTCTCCTCTCCCCTTACCCCCCTTCTCACTCCATACTTGGGTTAATTTATGATCTTATCAGGTTCGGGGGTTGGTGGACTCACAATTTCACTCACCTCACCTCCCTCAGATGCCATTCCCCAATCCACCACACTCCACATTCCCCAACCTGCCACACTCCACATTCGACAACCCGTTGTCACTCCTTCCCCCACTTCTCTCTCCTTGTTCCTCCTCTCTCGTTCACTTCCTCCCTTAACCTTTTTATCCTAAGTTTATTATTTCACATCTTCAACCAATGATATCTTTCCACATGAAAATTAATTATTGGTGCATCTTCAACCAATCAAATTATTCTACATACTAACCACTTATCTCATGACACATGGTAGTGCACTATTGGTTACACATGGCATCCAATGAGAACATACAACACCCCATGATCCAGATTTTATGAGCATAACAAAATGAATGTAGATTATTAACATATTCTTAACACAAAATAATAGAGATACAATAAAATTGGTTTTCTATTCAATAATGAAATAAGCTGAAACTATAAAATCCAGCGGAAACAAGCTTGCTAGAATGGTGGTGGCTTATCTCTGAGAAGAGATGTGACAGTTGCGCTCATTCGAAAGAAGTTGATTAAAATGAGGCTCTGAAGGCCTTTTACAATAAACATGAATGCCAAAAACCATAGACATCCAAAAACCTAACCCTAGGATATGAAGCGCAAAAAGTCATGCGGGCCCCGTTTGGGTAAGTTAGTACATTAACTTCCCGAGGTAGTAACTTTTGTATATGATCTCTGTTTTAGGCGTATGATAGCCCATTGGAAAGGTATCGTTGAGGAGATTCATTTTGGGGCCTCAATCATTCCATAGGATATCATTGAGAATATAGATCCCGAAAAACCTTCATTTAGGCCCTCAAAATGGCCCCAAAAGTGAAAACTGCTAAAAATAGTAAGTTGCCAAAATTGCCAGAAAACTGTTTTGAGACAGTTGGAAAAGGTGGGTGGCCACCGATATCCATCTGAATCAATCCTCCCTCATTAGGAATAAATGGTATCCATTGCATTGAGTTCCCCCATAAGATGAGGAAATTTATGTTGAATTTGGCCTTGGGTGAGCCACTTGCCTTGGTGCAGGAGCTGCCCTACTTTGACGACTTGATAAAGTTGGATCCTTTGTTGTCAAGTTCCCTTGATCTATGTGTCCACAATCTAATTGTTGGATGCATGTTGGATGTAGTCGGGGTTGAAATCTGTTGGTTTTAGCTATTCTGCTACGTCTGAGGTGTCCAATAATGGTGGGAAATAAGGGCGAAGGAGATCCACGTTGAACATTAGGTGCGGGCCAAGGAAAGGATGAATATTGAGTTCAAAATCATTATCCCCCACATCCTTGGTGATGGTATATGGCCCATAATGGAGTGGGCAAAGCTTTCGATGGGGTCTTGTAAGGTGTTCTTTCTACAAGTGCAACCAAACTTTGTCTCCCACCTGAAACTTATGTGGCACCTGATGTTGATCATGGTGTTGTTTGTACTTGTCATTAGACTTCTATAGGATAACCTGAACCTGTTGGCGAATGTGTTGGATCCGCTCAATGAATCGGGTGGCTTTGCCAACTTTATTTGTAATAGGATATGAATCAGTCGAGGTGACCGTAAGGGGAAGTGCAACATCTATGGGACCCAATGGTTGGAATCTCAACCCCACCTGAAAGGGGCTATGGCTGGTTGAGCTATGAAGGGCTCGATTGTAGCTATGATGGACATAGGGAAGGCTCTCATCCCATGTATGAGGGTGATTTGAATTATATATGTGAAGGATATGCACAACCATTTGATTTACAACCTCGGTTTGGCCATCTGTCTGGGGGTGGAAGGTTGTGGATTTGGTTAGCTTGGTGTCCAACAGTGACCAGAGGCTCGACCGAAATGTGTTGAGGAATCAATTACTCCTATCTGAGACAAAGGTTTGTGGGATTCAAAAATGTACCCAGACCCATTCAAAGAAGAGCTTGGCAGTGGCCTCTATTGTGGTGCTCTTCTTACAGGCAACTAGAATTGCCATCTTAGAAAAGTAGTCAATGACCACAAAAACACAGTCATTTCCCCGCTTGGTGGAAAAGAGGCTTGATATGTAGTCCATTGAGATGGATTCCCATGGCCTGTTAGGATTATGAAGAGGGTTGTACAAGCCTTGTTTCTTAGTGGTTAGTTTGGCAATAACGCAGGTAGTGCAGGACCTAATATACTTGTTGACCCCCTGACAACGTTTCGGCCAGTAGAAATATTTCTGTAGCATCGCCACTGTATTTTCGACGCCGAAGTGTCATGCCACCCAATTGTAGTGGACTTCCTAGATCAGCTTTGCTTGCTCGCTTGATGGAACACAAATCTGGCCTAGATGACACAACAACCCATCCTGAAGATAGAAATTATCGACAACTATGTTTGCACCCAACATTTGGTAGGTGGTAACGAAGTCTAGGTCTGTCTCATAGAGTTGGGGCCATCCAGAGGTCTCATGGCCACAAGATTCTAGCACCATGGTGAGTATCGCGATTGGTGGTCTGCTGAGGCAATCAACAATGCGATTGGTGCTTCATGTTTTATGCTTTATGTTGAGGTGGAATTGTTGCAAGTATGTGGACTACTTTTGATGGCGGTCATTCTACAATTTTCCTTGTGCCTGCATAAACTGCAGTGGCTTATGATCAGTGTGTATGACTGTCTCCTTCCCAAGAATGTAATGTCTCCACTGGCGATAGGCCTGCATAATGGACTACATTTCTTTTTCATAAGTAGGGTACTTACGTACAACATCGGATAGTGTCTCACTATGATAGGCCACGGGGTGGTCGTGCTGAGTGAGAACGACATCCACAACATAGTTTGAAGCATCTGTCTTGATCTCAAAGGGATGTTGTAGGTATGGTAGTGAAAGTACTGGGGATGAGCACAAGCGCTACTTCAAATCATCGAACACTTGTTGTTGGGACCAACCCCACACAAACTTTTCCTTACCACCACCCCTGGTGATTTGGTTGAGGGCCCATGCAATATGGGAGAATCCCAACACAAACCTGTGGTAGAAATTGGCAAAGCCCAAGAAGCTCCAAAGCTTAGTGAGTGTGGTTGGGGCTGGTCAGTCACAGATGACTTGGATATTGGATGGATCCACATGTACACCATGTTTATCAATGATGTAGCCCAGGTAATGGACCATGTCCATGCCGAAGGAACATTTTTCCAAGTTGGTGTATAGCTTGTGCTGTCGTAGGGTGTGCAAAACCTGTTGAATATGCTGCAAGTGTTTGGCCCAAGTCTTGTTGTAAATGAGAATGTCATCTAGATACACCACTACAAAATTATTGGTGAATGGTTGCAGGATATTGTCCATCATCCTCATGAAAGTGGCTGGAGCATTTGTCAAACCAAAGGGCATGACCAACCATTCAAAAAGGCCTTCCTTTGACTTGAAGGTAGTCTTCCATACATCTATTTGTTCTATCAAGACCTGGTGGTAGCCAGACTTCAGATTAATCTTATTGAAGTATTTATCCCCCATGAGTTGATCAAGGAGGTCGTCGATTTAGGGAATCGGGTACCAGTTTCTGATTGTGGTTTTATTCAGATCACGGTAATCAATGCAGAGTCTCCAGGTTCCATCTTTATTCTGTACCATCATGATTGGGCTCTCGCAAGATGATGAGATGGGACGGATGTGCCTCTTGTGGAGTAGTTCTTGGATTTGTCTCTTGATCTCCTCATTCTCTAACAAAGAGCGATGATAAATTTTCCCATTGGGCAGTGGTGCACCGGGGGTCAGATTGATGGGGTGCTTGAACTGACAGTGTAGAGGTACCCCAGTAGGTGAGGAGACGATATCTGTGTATTCTTCCATGACCTTATCTACTTTCTTCTGCTGTGTGGAGAGGTCGGTCATAGAGACCCTGGATCTGGCTGTGATCTTTCACTTATTCTGAGAGTGAATCATGAAGAAGACAAACTTCCTCATCTGAGAGATGACCTTCCTACATTTCTTAGCATATATCAAGCAAATAACACTAGGTGGGACTACCTTAGGTATCCTGTACAATTTCTTGTTCAAAGTAATAATAACACTATGAGGCCTAGACTCATATACAACATGTCATTTCCATAAATAAGGTTGGCCCAAAAGAACATCACAAACTTCGAGAGGAGCAACATCACACAATACCTCATCTTTGAAGGGCTTGATTCCGTATAACAGTTGACACTGTTGGCTGACGCGGAGATCTCTTCCTTGATGGAGCCATCCAATGGTGTAGGGTTGTGGGTGATGCGTTGTGGGCAGGGCCAACCACTTGATGACCTCTATAGAGATGAGTTTCTTCTGGCTACCACTATCAACGATGAAGTCCAGCGGGGTTTCTTTTACCCACATTTGCGAATGGAAGAAGCGCTCTCCTTCTTCTGGCTCATCTAGTTCACCAGGCTGGAGCTTGGTGGTAGCAATGGTGGCACTGGGTTCTGCGTCAATGATCTGTCTTCCCCTTTTTGGTTCTGGCTCAGAGTCAAAATCTGCATATGATTCAAAGGCTTTCACTTTGGCCACCATCAACTACTTTGAGCGACAATCAGTAGTGTTATGCCAAGGGCTCTTATGGAAGTCACACCACTTCCTAGTATCTTTCTTTGTATTTCCAGTGTCCTTCTTTGCTTGCGGCTTGGACTGGTTGTCCTGATAT
The DNA here is from genome assembly GCA_900067695.1 of Picea abies. Taxonomy (NCBI): domain Eukaryota; kingdom Viridiplantae; phylum Streptophyta; class Pinopsida; order Pinales; family Pinaceae; genus Picea; species Picea abies. The sequence goes on from CBVK0102444942.1 coordinate 11,808, forward strand.
TGTCCATATTTTCTCTGTCCTTTATTCTGTGGGTTGGGGCTACCCTTTCCTGGCTTTTTTTGTGAGGGGTTCCCAGACCCAAATTGCCACGTCTTTTGTTTGAGCTTCTGCTCGATTTTGACGGCATATCGGTAGGCCGCACCCAAGGATGAGATGTCCAG
>CBVK0102444980.1:0-11559 GCA_900067695.1 Picea abies
GTTCCTTGCTATGAAGACTATTCTCTTTGTTTTGATTCCTTGAATACCAAACATGCTTGGGGATTGTGAGTTATATTAACAAAATATTTTTTTCATTTGAGCATTGATATGGTTCTTTGTGTGATTTTTGGTCATATGTTTTCTCATTACTAGGCTTTGATTTACAATTTTCACTCTACCAAACCTTATGATCGAGCCCACTATGTTGCAAACTTATTATCATTTTAATGCTCTAGTCGTGGTTGTACTTTATGAGAGGTGGAAATATGATTACAATCAAATCATCATTTCAAAACTTGGTCTCGGGCTCTGCAACACCCCTTGCACTCATTTCAAACAAATGCCTGTCTTTTCATTATGTATTTTCTCCACAAATGCTATAGACTGTTGGTGTTTCTCGGGCTCGGGGTATGGCTCTGGTCCGTTCTCACAAACCCTCCCTACACGCTGTGTTTGATTGATTTCCCGTTGATTCAATATGGCTCCTGTTGTTAGAGTCGAACCTAATGGCACTCAAATTTTTCTCTTATATGACGATGCCAGATAAGATCTTGAGAGTAATGGTTGGCTCATTTTCCTTAGAAAATTACAGGGTTTCAATCTACAAACTGCTTAGGAATTTTCTCTCTCCTTCGATGGGTGTAGAGCTAAGGTGGGTGATGTTCAACTCGATTTTATAGAGGATTTCTTGAGCCAAGCTACATGACTCCCTGCGAGTGGTCAAAGGTGGTTCAAAAATGAAAAAGTAGAAGAGGTTCCTTGGAGTCTTCTTTTTACATCTTGGAAGATAAAAGGATGTGACAAAGGTATGCCCATATCCTTACTGAAAGCTCAATGGCATGATCTGCTTGCTGTGTTGAAACAATTTGTCACCTGTGAAAGACGTTTTGGTCTTGTGCTTCTTTATCATCTACGCCTGCTCATGATTTTTATGGGGTTTCCTTTAAACATGCCTTATTATTTGTTGAGGAGCCTTTACAAAATGGCCAAAAGGTATAGAAAGAAACGATTAGATTCAAGCCTCTTCCATTCTGCTGCAACTCGCTATAAATCTGTTGCAACACTTTCTGTAACTCTGTTGCAACTCACTATAACTATGTTGTAACTCTGTGTTGGCAGCCCAACATATTTTTAATTTTTTATCAATTAAATGATCTATGTAGCTGCCTAACTGGGATCATCCATTTTTCTGTTCTTCATAAGCAATTTTCGAAATGACAATTGTAAGTTGTCGCTTTTCCCTATTGTTTTTTTTATTTCTTCATCATGACTGAAAGCATGAAAACGAAGCACTAAAACTTACGACTATGTTACTATTCTATTCGAAAACAAAAATTTTACCAAAGGAAAAATGTCTCCACAGTTTATTAACGAAGCCTTGTTCCTTTCTATGAAGATTGTTCTCTTTGTTTCGATTCCTTGAATGCCAAACATGCTTGGGGATTGTAATTTATATCAACAAGGGATTTTTTCTTTTTGATTTGAGTATTGATATGGTTTTTTGTGTGATTCTTGGTCTTATGTTTTCTCATTACTAGGCTTTGATTTACAAGTTTCACTCTACCAAACCTTATGATCGAACCCACTTTGTTGCGCACTTATTTCCTTTTTAATGCTCTGATCATGGCGTGTACTTTATGAAAGGTGGCATTACGATTACAGTCAGATCATCATTTCAAGACTTGGTCTCGGGCTCTGCAACACCCCTCGCACTCATTTCAAATGAATGCATGTCTTTTCATTATGTATTTTCTCCCCATATGCTATAGACTGTTGGTGTTTCTCGGGCTTGGGGTATGGCTTTGATTTGTTCTCACAAACCCTCCCTATGTGTTGTGTTTGGTTGATGGCCCTTTGATTCACCATGGCTCCTGTTGTTAGAGTTGAACCTAATGGCACTCAAACTTTGCTCTAATATGACGATGCTAGAGAGGATCTTGAGAGTAATGGTTGGCTCGTTTTCCTTAGAAAATTCCAGGGTTTCAATCTACAAACTGCTCAAGAATTCACTCTCTCCTTTTATGGGTGTAGAGATAAGGAAATTCCAGGGTTTCAATCTACAAACTGCTCAAGAATTCACTCTCTCCTTTTATGGGTGTAGAGATAAGGTGGGTGATGTTCAACTCGAGGTTACAGAGGATTTCTTGAGCCAAGCTATAGGACTCCCTGCGAGCCGTCAAAGATGGTTCAAAAATGAAAAAGTAGAAGAGGTTCCTTGGAGTCTTCTCTTTACATCTCAGAAGATAAAAGGATGTGACAAAGGTATGCCCATCTCCTTATTGAAAGCTCGATGGCATGATCTGCTTGCTGTGTTGAAACAGTTTGTCACCTGTGAAGGACGTTTTGGCCTTGTGTTTCTTTATCATCTGCGTCTGCTCATGATTTTTATGGGGTTTCCTTTAAGCATGCCTTACTATTTATTGAGGAGATTTTACAAAATGGCCAAAAGGTATAGAAAGCAACGGTTAGATTCAAGCCTCTTCCATCACGGCTTAATAAAAATTTTACTTGCACATCATTTATAGTTGCAGAACGATAATTGGGATTCAGATTTAATCATAAATGGCTTCTCTAACCCCAATACCCTGGTTCACAATTGTGATTATTCCCAAGGGAACGTTGCACAGTCGAAGTGTGAAGTTTTCCTATCATGGATTGATAGATACTACACCGATATACTTATCCTGCAGTCACAGGTTAAATCTCTCACTGATTAGATTGGTGCCTTAACGGATGAAAACCATAGGCTCGAGTATGTCATTCAAAGAAAAGGGAAACGTATGAAGACTACAGGGAATGTAACATTTAAAAACGTTGAGACTGCAACAACAATAGTGAATTGTATGATCATCTGATACGATTTGATTTACAGTTAGAGGTATGCTTCTTTTTATCTTAAAATAGGGTTATTTATTAAAATTAGATTGTTTTGTTTTATTGAATAAATTAGATTTCATTTCACTAAAATAACTAGCTACAGAATCAACAGATTTTGTAGCCAGTTATTGTAATTCAAAATTTGCAAATTAATGGTTAAAAATATATCTAAATCTCTTTATTCTTTCCTTTTCTTTTCAGGATATTCAGCAGTTCATGGTTACCAATTGATCTGAAGAATCTTTGAGACTTGTTAGTCATATCTATGACGCATCTTTTGTACAAACATATATGAACTTTTTTGAGCTTTAAAGGATTTAGTATGATCTGGGTGGTTATATCCCCCTTTTATTTTTGTAATCAATATCTGATCTCAGAAGAGGAAACAGTTACCTTTCTGAAGGCTTTAAAAACCCATTAATTTTTGTAACCAAGACATCTTGGCCTGAGGCTAGTTGTGGACAGCTTATACTCAAATTTGGACATAACATATGTTTACATTTCTGATTTAGCTATTTGTAAACATTGTTGTTGTCTGTAATTTGTTTATCTTGATGATTTGATGATTGTTGATAGCTTTCGTCTTCACAGATTATTATGTCATTAAAATAATTTCTTTCATACAGTTCACAATTTTATGCTTCAGTTATATGAAAATAGTGAATGATCTTTCAATTCGGATGATAAGGTTTATCTTAATCTCGTTGAGTGATTAAAAGAGGGTCATTACTGTCGGACTTATATTATGTGTAATTACTTGCAGTCTCATATATCACAGTTATTATTTTGCGTCCTATCGTTTTATCATTTAAATACAGCAGTCAACAAACTGTCTGGCATTTATTCCAAACAACGTGAAAGTACATTGCAGATTTATCTCAGGACAGACTGAATGGACAATTCATGATTATGCAAATGTTGGATGCATAATATTCAAGTGATAAATAGGTTGGTTTGTTCTTTTTATTTGCTTGTTTAATATATAAACTCTTACAAATGGTTTAGTTTTCACTGTTTACATATTCTGTTTCAATAGTAGCTTGATTTTGATTTTACAGATGCAATAGAGATAAAAACAAACCAAAAAGAAATAGTTCATTTTGATTTCTTTATCTACTTTCATCAAAAGAGCCATTTTTACATTGATTTTAGTGAGTTCAGATTAAAACTCATCAATTGTATAAAATGCACATAAGTTAGGCAAACAGTTCTGTTTGTAAATATTATTTAAAATAAGTTGTATATTTATGTATGCATATATATAACAATGATTAGTAATTAGTAAGTTATTTTGTTTCTTTTATTTATTTGTTTCTTTCTTTTAGGACTTTAGATTGGCCAACGGAGCCATTAAACCCGTCAAAGTGAGTCAATCCAAACGACTTGGGTTAATTAGACAACCTTGGACCGGATTCACTCTTCCAGTTGATGAGCAGTCAATTTCGCCCGCCAACAAACTTCTTAGTTCATTTTTCTTTCTTTATCTACTTTCATCAAATGATCCATTTTTACATTGATTTTAGTGAGCTCAGATTAAAACTCATGAATTGTATAAAATGCACATAAGTTAGGCAAACAGTTTTGTTTGTAAATATTATTTAAAATAAGTTGTATATTTATGTGTGCATATATATAACAATGATTAGTAATTAGTAAGTTATTTTGTTTCTTTTATTTATTTGTTTGTTTCTTTTAGGACTTTAGATTGGCCAACAGAGCCATTAAACCCGTCAGAGTGAGTCAATCCAAATGTCTTGGGTTAATTAGACAACCCCAGACCAGATTCACTCTTCCAGTTGACGAGCGGTCAATTTCACCTGCCAACATTCTACTGCAACACTATGCTGTAATTGTACTTTCTCCTTCGAATTTTGTGTTGTTACTCCACTTGTTGTTACTCACTATTACTCTGTTGCAACTCGCTATAACTTTGCTGCAACACTTTCTGTAACTTTGTTGCAACTCACTATAACTATGATGTAACTCTGCTACAACACTATGCTGTAACTATACTTTCTCCTTCAAATTTTGTGTTGTTACTCCACTTGTTGTTACTCACTATTACTCTGCTGCAACTCGCTATAAGTCTGTTGCAACACTTTCTGTAACTCCGCTGCAACTCACTATAACTATGTTGTAACTATGTTGCAACACTATGATGTAACTGTACTTTCTCCTTCGAATTTTTTGTTGTTACTCCACTTGTTTTTACTCACTATTACTCTCCTGCAACTCACTATAACTTTGTTGCAACACTTTTTGTAACTCTACTGCAACTCACTATAACTATGTTGTAACTTTGCTGCAACACTATGTTGTAACTGTACTTTCTCCTTCAAATTTTGTGTTGTTACTCCACTTGATGTTACTCACTATTACTCTACTGCAACTTGCTATAACTCTGTTGCAACACTTTCTGTAACTCTGCTGCAACTCACTATAACTATGTTGTAACTCTGCTGCAACACTATGTTGTAACTGTACTTTCTCCTTCGAATTTTGTGTTGTTACTCCAAGGAGGCTACAATAAACAAGTCCAAGAAATGGTCTTAAGATATCATCCATAAATCTTATAAGTGTTGTCATAGTATTGTGTAATATAAATTGCATAATGACTCACTCATGCAATCCATGTGTTTAATTGAAAGTAATATTCCAAATTATTCTTTGTGTATATTGTCATATTGGTATCCTTACTTCTAATCCAACTTCATGATAACACATTCTTACAATATTTGGTTGATTAGTGCCTTGATTATTTGTAGGGGATATATATATTACAATATATTAGAATATTAGAATATTACAATGTAATAGTAATGCATTATTACAATGTAATAGTAATGCATAATTACAATGTAATATGGCATTACCATATTACATTGTAATATGGCATACAATATGGTATACCATATTTCATGTAAAAGAAAAATTTAAAACCTAAAGTCATCATCTCAATATTGACGCAAGTTCGTCGAAATTTGCCACGAATATTCATCGCATATACAGCATGTGTGTCGTAAATTTGGTTTTGAGATATTGCACTCGTCGATATTACCATGGATTTTCTTCATAAGTTGCGATGGACTTTCGTCGCACGTTCAGCAGCTGCATCGTAAGTTATTGGCTTGGCATAACTTTTCGTCCCAATTGCGACAAAGTTTCGTCGTAATTGCCACATTTCTTCATTGTTATTGAGACGATAGTTCGTCGTAATTGCGACGATGCATAGGTTTAACCGATATTGAAGGTGGTGACACGTGGAGAGCTAATTTATTCGATGTTTCCATGCACACTTGGATTGTGGATATAGCGACGAAATTATTTCGACGAAAAAAAATCTCATCTTTCGTGGAAATTGCGACGGATAAGTGTGGAAATATCAATGAAAAACCATCGCAAATTTGCTCATATGTACTAGTGAATGTAAGATTCATGGGCCCTTGGTTAGGGGAATTTCCTCTGTTATGGTATGTCGAATACAATGTTCATGATCTGGCCCAATTCCCCAAATTTCAATTCGATCGATATGTAGAGATAATTCGAAGGTCAAACGAGAAACAAAAGGTGGTCACCTAGCAATGGTCCAAGCCCCATTGACAATATAATGTGCTCTCTCTCATTGATTTCCAACACTTTGGCCAAGGCCTTCCAATCATGGCATGCATTCGCTTCTTTCTTAGTTGAATGCATGGTGGTTTTTGTTGGCTCGATCATAAATACCCAATTGAATATGACACCATGTATCGAGTTTCAGGCCTGCCACTAAAGGGAGAAGACCCAATGAAAGTTCTTAAGGCTAAGGATGTGGCCCAAGAATAAATTTACAATAAGTATGTTACACATAGAGGGTCTAAAGCGGTAGTGATTGCAGACATCAATGATCAACGAGTTCACTTAATTACACATTTGCTTGGCTACAAACTACTTTGCAAGTTCTGGGAGGATGAATGTCCAATCATAATTGTCGTTGTTGCAGAAAAATGTGGCACTAGAGTCTAAATGGCATGGGAACACTATTTATTAAATGAATTTGTTGATGATTATTTTGGAGGCCCAAGACTTGGGTAAATAATTTCATTATAGTTGGGTCATATTACTCATTTCCATGATTTTGTGGAGGTCCCCTCTGGGTCATGAGAATGATGCAACCGACGTGCTACCCTTCTCAACACCCAATTTTCTTACACTACAGTACACTAAGGAACAAGAGGTATAGGCCGCCCATCACAAGTCATTCAAGAATTGGTACACATAGCTTATCCAAGCAACTAATTCAACATTGTGCATTTCAAAAAGTCTCATGGAAAGGTACAAGGCCTACCTCCAATTTGAATGCAATTTCCATCATGTCTTTATTTGTCCAGATGCAGAACAAAAAGCTGCAATCACTATGCTTACATTTTGTATCATAGAAGAAGACATCCAACATGGTGTCAAATATGTTGATGTTAGTGGTAGCATCAAACATGTATTTTCACATAGGTCTATGTGTCTAGACATGTGGAAATCGTCCAAAGCCTTCTACTCTTGAATTTACTTTAATTAAAGGAATTATTAAAGTAAATTGATTTTATTAATTAATTATGTAATTAGTCAATTGAGTTATTTAATAAACATGCTAAAAGTGCTTAGCATGCAACATGTAATCTAAATATCAAGTGAGTGTGAGAAGTAATTTCAACCATAAATCACTTTGGAGATTAGAAATAGATTATAACTCATGATTATAAAAGCAAGGCTAGGAGAAGGAGGAAGATACATTCACATAGATAGTAAAGGAGGACCTTTGCTAGTGTGGAGTCTCCAAGGTCACACCCAAGAGTAGAGAAGGACCACTACTCGAGTGTTTGGATCATGAAGGATGGTGATTCTAGAGGACCAAGGATTACACTTGTGAGATACTTGTGTTGAGGGAGTTGACACAGTTGGGACTTCAGGAGGAAGTCACTTGGTGAGATGATAAGGTTAGGATATTTGGTGAGATACCAAGATCAAGGCTTGGAGAAAGACGGATTTTGATTCAAGGAGGTCTTGGATAGGTGGAGAAGGACTTCCATCTAGAGGTCAAGTCAAGTGTTGATGCAGAGAGGGTTGGATCATGAAGGACCATGATTCAAGATCTTGGATAGTTGTAATAGGACTTCCATATAGAAATCATACAGGTCAAGGAGGATAGAGAGAATAATAAATTACAGGTGGGTTTCAGAGGAAGAAAGCCATAGGAAAGAGTCATACCACACATAGCTTTCAATGCATACTTTCCATACAAATCCATGGGTCACAATGGAGATATTCATGAATGTATACAGGTCACAGAAGGACAAGTCACAGATTCCTTAGGAAACATGCCAAAACATGGCATACAATAGTAGAGGATTTTCCAGGTTTGTCTATAATGTATAATTCTCTCAGTGGGCCATTATCCCTCTTACCAAAGCCTTGATTGACCTTAATAAAAGAATCATTAGACCGGTTTTCCCTCTGTAGTTTTTTCCAGGGGTTTACCCAAAAATATTGGTGTTTATGTGTGCTTGATTTGGTTTCCTTGTTTATGTTTTCGCTGCATGTTATAGAGTTGAATATTTCAATAGTGTATTATTGTTTTGTGAACTTCTAATCTGATTGCAGTAAGGAAATCACCAAATATAAAGTACCTAGGTGTTGGAGTAAGAATTTCAACATGGTATCAGAGCATTATACCTAGGGTTGAAAGAAAATCAACATGGTATTAGAGCAAGGTTGTTGTGGGAGGAAACCAAGTGAACATGGTATCGATAGATATAGGAGATCTAAGTGACCAAGGGAGAGATCAAGTTCATGTCTATGGTTACAAGAGCATATCTATGGGATCAAGAGTGTCAAGGTGAATGCTTGAAGGACTAAGCAAAGATACACTATATTTTGTAGTAGAACAATTATATTTGTAGGAAATCTTAGCAGATCTTTAAACTGAAAGACATAAATCAAAGGACTCATTTATGGGTACAGGACAATACAAATGAAGTTAAAGTAGGGTGGTTTGTTGAGTAATGGAAGGAAGCTAGACAATTAGCAAGGATATACTAGATAGGTGGAGAAGGACTTGCATCTAGATATCTTAGCCACATGAGAACTCACATATAGATAAAAGAAGGAATTTTTCTCACAAATATATTAGCATGGGGTGAAGAAGAAATTTCACCTAGAGATCTCTTTAGTCCAGAGGAGAAGAGAAATCGACAAGGTAGTAGTAGATTACTTGCAGGTACACGATCATAGAACAATAGAAAAGGTGCTCAATTCTAGGTATTGGTTGTTTCTCAGTGGATAGAAAATACACACAAAGTGAGATAGGAGATCTCAATGAATTGGGTGGAGAAGGACTTTCATTCAATTTTGTAGGCTAGGGTTCGAGGAAAGAAGGAAAGGGGAAACAAGGGAGATAATAATCAAACAACAAGATCAAAGGACTGATCTTGAGGTTTGTAGGACTTGGATATTTTCCAATTTTTATTCCTTAGGAGAACCATTATCCTAGGAAGGGAGCCCATGATTTTTATAAAATCAACTAGAGGTAGAAGCACAGGAGTTATTCAATAGTTTGAGGGAGGAATCAAGGACCCATGTGGAGCTTGGCGAAGATTCCAAGTATGAAATGAAGGGGAAGGAAACTATCATGTTCTAACTTGATTCACAAGATTCATTAGAGGCCTAAGATGTGCTTTATGTACCAGAAATAAAGAACAACTTGCTCTCAGTTTCAGTTTTTGAGGACATGGGTTTTGTAGTTACTTTTTAGAGAGGGAAAGTACTCATATGTTCAGAGGGAGATAGACTTGACACAAAATGAGCATTGGTTTCAGAGAGCGTAGGTTATATAGGTTGCAAGGCCATCCTGTAAGAGGATCAAAGGGAATATTGGATCATGGATCAATGTCTATGAGAAAGGACGAGAAGCAGGAGGCTTCGAAGGGTGAACCATTGAAGGATGAACAAAGTTCACAGACTTCCAGTGTGGGGAGTAAATCTTCAGATGGGAAGAGGGAGTTATCCCCTTCCAGTTATTTCAAGAGACTGAGTTGGTATGAGATGAAATTGATGGATGATCAAGAGAAAGAAGCTTCTAGGAGCACATTGAGGGAGAGAAAACCTTTGACGAAGTTTTCAAACTTCATGGCATTGATATGTAGCATCATTGATTCTGAGACTTCCAATACTCAGGGAGCATTTGACCAATAGGGTTGGAGGAATGCCAATATGTAGGATGATGTGTGTGACATTGTACCAGAGTCAGAGGTAGAACCAGTTCCAGGTGGCTCTTTGGGAAATACCTTCCTCACTAATATGGAGTGTTGATGTTAGTGGTAGCATCAGACATGTATTTTCACACAGTTCTATGTGTCTAGATGTGTGGAAATCGTCCAAATCCTTCTACTCTTGAATTTACTTTAGTTAAATTAATTATTAAAGTAAATTTATTTTATTAATTAATTATGTAATTAGTTGATTGAGTTATTTAAGAAACATGCTAAAAGTAATTAGCTTGCAACAAGTAATCTAAATCTCAAGTGAGTGTGAGAAGTAATCTCAACCATAGATCACTTTGGAGATAAGAAATAGATTATAACTCATGATTATAAAATCAAGGCTAGGAGAAGGAGGAAGATACATTCACACAGATAGAAAAGGAGGACCTTTGCTAGTGTGGAGTCTCCAAGGTCACACTCATGAGTAGAGAAGGACCTTTACTTGAGTGCTTGGATCACGAAGGACAATGATTCTAGAGGAAAAAGGATTACACTTGTGTGAGATACATTTGTGAGAGACTTATGTTAAGGGATTTGACACAGTTGACACTTCACAAGGAAGTCACTTGGTGATATTCCAAGATCAAGATATTTGGTGAGATGCCAAGATCAAGGCTCAGATCAAGAGGGATTTTGATTCAAGGAGGTCTTAATATGTGGAGAAGGACTTCCATATAGAGATCGTGTCAAGTGTTGATGCAGATAGGGTTGGATCATGAAGGAATATGATTCAAGATCTTGGATAGTTGGAGAAGGACTTCCATCTAGAGGTCATACAAGTCAAGGAGGAGAGAGAGAAAAAGCAGTTGTAGGTGGGTTTCAGAGAACAAAAGCCACACAAAAGAGTTGGATTGTATAGATCTTGTCGTATGAAATTTACTTACACATTCATGGGTCATAGTGGAGATAGTTGTGGATGTATGTAGGTCATAGAAGGACAAGTCACAGATGCCTTGGAAAATGTTCCAGAATAGGTCGTACAGTAGCATAGGAGTTTCTAGGTTTTTCTATAGTGTATACTTCTCTTAGTGGGACATTATCCATGTTACAAGAGCCTTGATTTGACCTTAATAAAAGAATCATTGGACCAATTTTCCCTCCATGGTTTTTTTATATGGGTTTACCTGAAAACATTGGTGTTTATATGTGCTTGATTTGGTTTCCTTGTTTATGCTTCCGATCCATGTTATAGAGTTGAATATTTCAGTAGTGTGTTTTTTTTGTGAGTTGTTAATCTGATTGCAGTAAGTAAATCACTAGATAACAAAGTAACTAGGTGTTGGAGTAAGAATTTCAACAGATGAATGGGATGCTACTCTTAAACGTGAGATCGGAAGAGCGTCGTGTAGGGAAAGAGTGTAGATCTCGGTGGTCGCCGTATCATTAAAAAAAA
>CBVK0102444999.1:0-10316 GCA_900067695.1 Picea abies
AATATGATTTCATACGTGGAAACAGAGAGCTTTGCTTTCCAACCCATAATCCCACTTCATTCAAACTTGGTCCTAGAACGTGACCCGAAGTTGAGAAAAAACGGCCCTAGAACTACATGTCTTCTCCTGCAATCAAGACTCTGGTGTACAACTCTGAAATGGGCATCCAAATATGATTTCATACATGGAAACAGAGAGCTTTTTTTTCCAACCCCTAATCCCAGTTCATTCAAAATTGGGCCTAGGACGTGACCCGAAGGTGAGAAAAAGCATCCCAACAACTACATGTCTTCGCCCGCAATCAAGATTGTGGTGTACAACTCTCAAATGGCTATACAAATATGATTTCATACGTGGAAACAAATATCTTTTCTTTCCAACCCATAAACCCACTTCGATCAAACTTGGGCCTAGAACATGACCCAAAGTTGGGAAAAACAACCCAAGAAGTAGACGTCTTCACCCAAAATCAAGGTTGTGGTAAACAACTTTCAAATGGGTATCGAAATATCATTTCATACATGTAAACAAAGAGATTTTCTTTCCAACCCATAATCCCACTTTGTTGAAATATGATTTCATATGTGGAAATCGAGAACTTTGCCTTTCAACCCGTAATGCCAGTTTGTTCAAACTTGGACCTAGAACGAGACACGAAGTTGAGAAAAAGCGTTCCAGGAACTATGCATCTTCACCCGCAATCAAGACTGTAGCGTACAACTCTCAAACAGGTATCCAAATATGATTTCATATGTGGAAATGGAGAACTTTGTGTTTCAACCCATAATCCCACTTCGTTCAAGCTTGGGCCTAGAACGTGACCCAAAGTTGAGAAAAAGTGTCCCACGAACTACGCGTTTTCCCCCGCAATCAAAATTATAGTGTACAACTCTCAAATGGGTATCCAAATATGATTTCATACGTGGAAATAAAGAACTTTGTGTTTCAAACCATAATCTCACTTCGTTCAAACTTGGGCCTAGAACGTGACCTGAAGTTGAGAAAAAGCTTCCCAAGAACTACGCGTCTTCACCCGCAATCAAGACTGTAGTGTACAACTCTCAAATGGGCATCCAAACATGATTTCATACGTTGAAATAGAGAACTTTGGGTTTCAACCCATAATCCCACTTCGTTCAAACTTGGGCCTAGAAAGTGACCTGAAGTTGAGAAAAAGTGGCCCAAGAACTATGCATCTTCGCGTGCAATCAAGATTGTAGTGTACAACTCTCAAATGGGTATCCAAATATCATTTCATACCTGGAAACAGAGAACATTGCTTGTCAACCCATAATCCCACTTCATTCGAACTTGGGCCTAGAACGTGATCCGAAGTTGAGAAAAAGTGTCCCAAGAACTATGCTTCTTCACCCCCAATCAAGACCATATTGTACAACTCTTAAATGGGTATCCAAATATGATTTCATACGTGGAAATGAAGAACTTTGCGTTTCAAACCATAATCCCACTTCGTTCAAACTTGGGCCTAGAAGGTGAACCGAAGTTGAGCAAAAGAGGCCTAATAACTACACGTCTTCTCCTGCAATCAAGACTATAGTGTACAGCTCTCAAATGGGTATACAAATATGATTTGATACGTGGAAACGAAGAACATTACGTTTCAACGCATAATCCCACTTCGTTCAAACTTGGGCCTAGAACATGACCTGAAGTTGAGAAAAAACGGCCAAGAACTACGCCTCTTCGCCCGCAATCAAGACTATAGTGTACAACTCTCAAATGGGTATCCAAATATGATTTCTTACGTCGAAATAGAGAACTTTGGGTTTCAACCCATAATACCACTTCGTTCAAACTTGGGCCTAGAACGCGACCCAAAGTTGAAAAAAAGAGTCCAAAGAACTACACTTCTTCGCCCGCAATCAAGATTGTAGTTTACAACTCTCAAATGGGTATCCAAATATGATTTCATACATGGAAATGAAGAACTTTGCGTTTCAACCAATAATCCCACTTTGTTCAAACTTGGGCCTAAAATGTGTCTGTAAGTTGAGAAAAAGCGGCCCAAGAACTACACATCTTCATTCGCAATCAAGACTGTAGTATACAACTCTCAAATGGGTATCCAAATATGATTTCATACATGGAAATGCAGAATTTTGCGTTTCAACCAATAATCCCACTTCGTTCAAACTTGGACCTAGAACGTGACCCAAAGTTGAAAAGAAGAGGCCCAAGAACTAAACGTCTTTGCTCGCAATAAAGATTGTAGTGTACAACTCTCAAATGGGTATCCAAATATGATTTCATACGTGGAAATGGAGAACTTTGTGTTTCAACCCATACTATGATTTCATATGTGGAAACATAGAACTTTGTGTTTCAATCCATAATCCCAATTCGTTCAAACTTGGGCCTAGAACGTGACATGAAGTTGACAAAAATTGGCTCGAGAACTACACGTCTTTGCTCGCAATCAAGACTTTAGTGTACAACTGTCAAATGGGTACCCAAATACAATTTCATACGTGGAAACAGAGAAATTTGTGTTTCAACCAATAATCCCACTTCGTTCAAACTTGGGCCTAGAACGTGACCGAATTTGAGAAAAAGAGGCCCAAGAACTACGTGTTACGCTTGAAATCAACACTATAGTGTATAATTCTCAAATGGGTATTCAAATATGATTTCATACGTGGAAACGAAGAACTTTGCGTTTCAACCCATAATCCCACGTCGTTCAAACTTGGACCTAGAACGTGACCCGATGTTGAGAAAAAGCGGCCCAAGAACTACACGTTTTCGCCCGCAATCAAGACTATAGTGTACAACTCTCAAATGGGTATCCAAATATGATTTCATACGTTGGAACGAAGAACTTTGGTTTTCAACCCATAATCCCACTTCGTTCAAACTTGAGGCTAGATCATGACCCAAAGTTGAGAAAAAGAGGCCCACGAGCTACATGTCTTTGCCTGCAATAAAGACTATAGTGTAAAACTCTAAAAGGGGTATCCCAATATGATTCCATACGTTGAAAGGGAGAACTTTGCTCTTCAACCCATAATCCCACTTCATTTAAACTTAAGCCGAGAACCTTAGCTGAAGTTGAGAAAACATGGACCAAGAACTACACGTCTTCACTCGCAATCAAGACTGTGGCATTCAACTCGCAAATGGGTATCCAAATATGATTTCATACATGAAAACAAAGAACTTTGTGTTTCAACCCATCATCCTATTTCCTTCAAACTTGGGCCTAGAACGTGACCCAAAGTTGAGAAAAAGTGTCCCAAGAACTACGCGTCTTCGCCTGCAATCAAGACTATAGTGTACAACTCTCAAATGGGTATGCAAATATGATTTCATATGTGGAAACATAGAACTTTGTGTTCCAACCCATAATACCACTTTGTTCAAACTTAGGCCTAGAACAAGACACAAAGTTGACCAAAAGCAGCCGAACAACTACACGTCTTCGCCCGCAATCAAGACTGTAGTGTAAAACTCTCAAATGTGTATCCACATATGATTTCATATGTGAAAACGAAGAACTTCGCATTTCAACCCATAATTCCACTTCGTTCAAACATGGGCCTAGAACGTGACCCAAATTTCAGAAAAAGCGTCACAAGAACTACACGTCTTCGCCCGCAATCAAGACTGTAGAGAACAACTCTAAAATGGGTATTCAAATATGATTTCATACATGGAAATAGAGAACTTTTCTTTTCAACCCATAATCACACTTCGTTCAAGCTTGGGCCTAGAACGTATCCCGAAGTTGAGAAAAGGTGGCCCAACAACTACACGTCTCTTCCCACAATCAAGACTGTAGTGTACAACTCTCAAATGGGTATCCAAACATGATTTCATACATTGAAACAGAGAACTTTGGGTTTCAACCCATAATCCCACTTCTTTCAAACTTGCGCCTAGAACATGATTCGAAGTTGAGAAAATGCGGCCCAAGAACTTCATGTCTTCGCCCGCAATCAAGATTGTAGTGTACAACTCTCAAATGGGTATCCAAATATGATTTCATATGTGGAAATGGAGAACTTTGCGTTTCGCCCATAATCCCACTTCATTCAAACTTGGGCCTAGAACGTGACCCAAAGTTGGGAAAAAGCAGCCCAAGAAGTAGACGTCTTCACGCGCAATCAAGGTTGTGGTAAACAACTCTCAAATGGGTATCAAAATATCATTTCATACATGTAATCAAAGAGATTTTCTTTCCAACCCATAATCCCACTTTGTTCAAATATGATTTCATATGTGGAAACCGAGAACTTTGCCTTTCAACTCGTAATCCCAGTTCGTTCAAACTTGGGCCTACAACGAGACACGAAGTTGAGAAAAAGTGTCCCAAGAACTACGCATCTTCACCCACAATCAAGACTGTAGTGTACAACTCTCAAACAGGTATCCAAATATGATTTCATATGTGGAAATGGAGAACTTTGCATTTCAACCCATAATCCCACTTCGTTCAAGCTTGGGCCTAGAATGTGACCCGAACCTGAGAAAAGCATCCCACGAACTATGCGTTTTCGCCCGCAATCAAAACTGTAGTGTACAACTCTCAAATGGGTATCCAAACATGATTTCATATGTGGAAATAAAGAACTTTACGTTTCAAACCATAATCTCACTTCATTCAAACTTGGGCCTAGAACGTGACCCGAAGTTGAGAAAAAGCTTCCCAAGAACTACGCATCTTCACCTGCAATCAAGACTGTAGTGTACAAATCTCAAATGGGTATCCAAATATGATTTCATACCTGGAAACAGAGAAATTTTCTTATCAACCCATAATCCCACTTCGTTCGAACTTGGGCGTAGAACGTGATCCGAAGTTGAGAAAAAGTGTCCCAAGAACTTCTTCGCTCCTAATCAAGACTATATTGTACAGTTCTCAAATGGGTATCCAAATATGATTTCATACGTGGAAACAAAGAACTTTGCATTTGAAACCATAATCCCACTTTGTTCAAATTTGGGCCTACAAGGTGACCCGAAGTTGAGAAAAAGAGGCCCAATAACTACAAGTCTTCGCCTGCAATCAAGTTTGTAGTGTACAACTCTCAAATGGGTATCCAAATATGATTTCATACGTGGAAATGGAGAACATTGTGTTTCAACCCATAATCCCACTTCGTTCAAACTTGGGCCCAGAACGTGACCCGAAGTTGAGAAAAAGTGTCCCATGAACTACGCCTCTTCACCGACAATCAAGACTATAGTGTACAACTCTCAAATGGGTATCCAAATATGATTTCATACTTCAAAAAAGAGAACTTTGTGTTTCAACCCATAATACCACTTCGTTCAAACTTGGGCCTAGAATGCGACCCAAACTTGACAAAAAGAGGCCAAAGAACTACACTTCTTCGCTTGCAATCAAGATTGTAGTTTACAACTCTCAAATGGGTATCCAAATATGATTTCATACATGGAAAAGAAGAACTTTGTGTTTCAACCCATAATCCCACTTTGTTCAAACTTGGGCCTAAAACGTGTCCTGAAGTTCAGAAAAAGCAGCCCAAGAACTACACATCTTCTCCCACAATCAAGACTGTAGTATACAACTCTCAAATGGGTATCCAAATATGATTTCATACATGGAAATGCAGAATTTTTCGTTTCAACCCATAATCCCACTTCGTTCAAACTTGGGCCTAGAACATGATCCGAAGTTGAGAAAATGCGGCCCAAGAACTACACGTCTTCGCCTGCAATCAAGACTATAGTGTACAAATCTCAAATGGGTATCCAAATATGATTTCATATGTGGAAACGGAGAACTTTGCATTTCCATCGATAATCCCACTTCATTCAAACTTGGGCCTAGAACATGACCCTAAGTTGAGAAAAAGCGGCCCAAGAACTACATTTCTTCGCCTGCAATCAAGACTCTAGTGTACAACTCTCAAATGGGTATCCAAATATGATTTCTTACGTGGAAACGAAGAACTTTATGTTTCAACCCATAATACCCCTTTGTTCAAACTTGGGACTAGAATGCGACCCGAAGTTGAGAAAAAACATCCCAAGAACTACGCATCTTCTCCTGCAATAAATATTGTAGTGTACAACTCTCAAATGGGTATCCAATATGATTTCATACGTGGAAACAAAGAACTTTTCTTTTCAACCCATAATCCGACTTCGTTCAATCGTGGGCCTAGAATGTGACCCGAAGTTAAGAAATAGCAGCCCATGAACTACACGTCTTTGCCCGCAATCAAGACTGCAGTGTAAAACTCTCAAATGGGTATCCAAATATGATTTCATACGTGGAAACCAAGAAATTTGTGTTTCAACCCATCATCCCACTTCGTTCAAACTTGGGCCTAGAACGTGACCCAAAGTTGAGAAAACATGGCCCAAGAGCTACATGTCTTCGGCCACAATCAAGACTGTAGTGTACAACTCTCTAATGGGTGTCTAAATATGATTTCATACATGGCAACGGAGAACTTTTTGTTTCAACCCTTAATCCCACTTCGTTCAAACTTGGGCCTAGAAGATGACCCAAAGTTGAAAAAAAACGGCCCACAAACTACACGTCTTTGCACGCAATCAAGACTGTAGTGTACAACTCTCAAATGGGTATCCAAATATGATTTCATATGAGGAAATGAAGAACTTTGTCTTTCAACCCATCATCCCACTTCGTTCAAACTTGGGCCAAGAACGTGACCCAAAGTTGAGAAAACATGGCCCAAGAGCTACATGTCTTCGCCCACAATCAAGACTGTAGTGTACAACTCTCTAATGGGTATCCAAATATGATTTCATATGTGGCAACGAAGAACTTTTTGTTTCAACCCATAATACCACTTCGTTCAAACTTAGGCCTAGAACGTGAACCAAAGTTGACAAAAATCGCCCAAGAATTACATGTCTTCGCCTAGTATCAAGACTCTAGTGTACAACTCTCAAATGGGTATCCAAATATGATTTCATATGTGGAAACAAAGAACTTTGCATTTCAACCCATAATCCCACTTCATTCAATCTTGGGCCTAGAAAGTGACCCGAAGTTGACAAAACACGGCCTCCGCAATCGATACTTTAGTGTACAACTCTCAAATGGGTATCCAAATATGATTTCATACATGGAAATGAAGAACTTTGTTTTTTAGCCCATAATCTCACTTCGTTCAAACTTGGGCCTAGAACGTGACCTCAAGTTGAGAAAAAACTTCCCAATAACTACACGTGTTCACCAGTAATCAAAACTGTAGTCTACAACTCTCAAATGGGTATCCAAATATGATTTCATATGTGGAAAGGAAGAACTTTTCTTTTCAACCCATAACCCACTCCCTTCAAACTTGGGCCTAGAACATGAACCGAAGTTGAGAAAAAGCATCCCAGGAACTACACGTCTTGACCAACAATCAATATTGTAGTGTACAACTCTCAAATGAGTATCCAAATATGATTTCATATGTGGAAATAGAGAACTTTTCTTTTCAACCCATAATCCCACTTCGTTCAAACTTGGGCCTAGAACGTAACCTGAAGTTGAGAAAAAGTGGCCCAAGAACTACGTGTCTTCGCCCAAAATCAAGAATGTAATGTACAATTCTCAAATGGGTGTCCAAATATGATTTCATACATATAAACGGAGAAATTTGCGTTTCAACCCATAATCCCACTTCATTCAAACATGGCCCTAGAACACAACCTTAAGTTGAGAAAAAGTGGCCCAACAACTACACGTCTTCGACCGCAATCAAGACTATATTGTACAACTCTCAAATGGGTATCCAAATATGATTTCATTCGTGGAAACAAAGAACTTTGCGTTTGAACCCATAATCCCACTTCGTTCAAACTTGGGGCTAGAACGTAACCTGAAGTTGAGAAAAAATGGCCCAACAACTACACGTCTTCGCCCTCAATCAAGAATATAGTGTACAACTCTCAAAAGGGTATCCAAATATGATTTCATCTGTAGCAACGAAGAACTTTGTGTTTGAACTCATAATCCCACTTCGTTCAAACTTGGGCCCAGAACGTGACCCAAAGTTGAGAAAAAACGGCCCAAGAACTACAAGTATTTGACCGCAATCAACACTATAGTTTACAACTCTCAAATGGGTAACTAAATATGATTTCATACATTGAAACATAGAACTTTGCATTTCAACCCATAATCCCACTTCATTCAAAATTGGGCCTAGAATGTGACCCGAAGTTCAGAAAGAGTGGACCAAGAATTACGCATCTTCCCCCATAATCAAGTCTGTAGTGTACAACTCTCAAATGGATACACAAATATGATTTCATACGTGGAAACAAAGAACTTTGCGTTTCAACCCATAATGCCACTTCGTTCAAACTTCGGCCTAGAACGAGACTCGAAGTTGAGAAAAAACGACCCAAGAACTACACGTCTTCGCCCGCAATCAAGCCTGTAGTGTACAACTCTCAAATGGGTATCCAAACATGATTTCATACGTGGAAACAGAGAACTTTATGTTTCAACCCCTAATCCCACTCTGTTCAAACTTGGGCCTAGAACGGGTCTCGAAGTTGGGAAAATGTGGCCCAAGAACTACACGTCTTCACCTCCAATCAAGAAGTTTGTCTACAACTCTCAAATGGGTATCCAGTATGATTTCATACGTGGAAACAGAGAACTTTTCTTTTCAACCCATAATCTCACTTCGTTCAAACTTGGGACTAGAATATCACACGAAGTTGAGAAAAAGCGGCCGAAGAACTACACGTCTTCACTCACAATCAAGACTATTGTGTACAACTCTCAAATGGTATCCAAATATGATTTCGTACGTGGAAATGGATAAATTTGGTTTTCGACCCATAATCACACTTCATTCCAACTTGGGCCTAAAACGTGAACCAAAGTTGAGAAAAAACGGCCCAAGAACTGAATGTCTTCGCCCACAATCAAGACTGTGGTGTACAACTCTCAAATGGGTATCAAAATATGATTTCATATGTGGAAACAGAGAACTTTTCTTTTCAACCCATAATCCCACTTCGTTCAAACTTGTGGCTAGAATGTGACCCAGAGTTGAGAAAAAACTTCCCAAGAACTACGCATGTTCGCCAGCAATCAAGATTGTAGTGTACAACTCTCAAACGGGTATCCAAATATGATTTCATACATGGAAACAAAGAACTTTTCTTTTCAACCCATAATCCCACTTCGTTCAAACTTGGGCCTAGAACGTGACCCGCAGTTGAGAACAAACGGCCCAAGAACTACACATCTTCACCCGCAATCAACATTGTAGTGTACAACTCAATAATGGGTATCCAAATATGATTTCATACATGGAAAATGGGTATCCAAATATGATTTCATACATGGAAACAAAGAACTTTTCTTTTCAACCCATAATGCCACTTCGTTCAAACTTGGGCCTAGAATGTGACCCAAAGTTAAGCAAAATCGGCCCAATAACTACACGTCTTCACCCGTAATCAAGACTGTAGTGTACAATTCTTAAATGGGTATCAAAATATGATTTCATACGTGGAAACAAAGAAATTTTCTTTTCAACCCGTAATCTCACTTCATTCAAACTTGGGCCTAGAACGTGACCAGAAGTTGAGAAAACACGGCGCAAGAACTACACGTATTCGCCCTCAATCAAGACTGTAGCGTACAACTCTCAAATGGATATCCAAATATGATTTCATATGTGGAAACGAAGAACTTAGCTTTTCAGCCCATAATCCCACTTTGTTCAAACTTGGGCCTAGAACGTGACCCGAAGTTGAGAAAAAGCGGCCCAAGAACTAAACGTCTTTGCCCACAATAGAGATTGTAGTGTACAATTATCAAATGAGTATCCAAATATGATTTCATACATGGAAACAAAGAAGTTTTCTTTTCAACCCATAATCCCACTTCGTTCAAACTTGGGCCTAGAACGTGAGCTGAAGTTAAGAAAAATTGACCCAAGAAATACACGTCTTCACCCGCAATCAAGATTGTAGTTTATAACTATAAAATGGGTATCCAAATATGATTTCATACGTGGAAACATAGAACTTTTCTTTTAAACCCATAATCCCACTTCGTTCAAACTTGTGCCTAGAATGTGACCCGAACATGAAAAAAAGCGGCCAAGGAAATACACTTTTTCACCCGCAATCAAGACTATAATGTACAACTCTCAAATGGGTATCCAAATATGATTTCATACGTGGAAACAAAGAACTTTTTTTTCAACCCATAATCCCACTTCGTTGAAACTTGGGGCTAGATCATGACCCAAAGTTGAGAAAAAGAGGCCCAAGAACTACATGTCTTCACCTGCAATGAAGACTGTAGTGTACAACTCTCAAATGGGTATCCAAATATG
>CBVK0102445017.1:0-11421 GCA_900067695.1 Picea abies
AGTGTCTAAATATCCTAACACGCGGTTGCGTACGGGTCTTGGTTTTTCCGCTTAAATGAGCGTGTGTGCCAGGTTTGGAGAACAAGGGTGCAGATTGTAGAACTAGAGACAACAAAGAAGGAGGGGAGACTTCAAGGAGGCTATCTTCTTCATTTTTCGACTGTTTCAGGTGCTGTCAGAGCCTAGACAGGGGTTTTGGCACGCTGCGGAGCCATTGGAGCAGTCATTTTGTTGATTTGAGCACTGTAAGACTTGTTTTTAATCACTTTGAGAAATTTAATATAAAAGATCCATTTGGAGGCTGGACCAGGAGATGTAGCCCGGAGTGGGGTGAACTCCTTTATCAAGTTGTTGTGTTTATGTCTGATGTTCAATTAATTTTGATGCTGTCTATGTTTATTTCTACATAAGTAATCCTTTATTATGTGTTGCAAATTGATCCGGTTGCCTTAAACACATAACATTTCACTTGCAATTTAATTTAATCAAGTTTATCAAGTCTTCGTCATATTTTTAGATGAGAAGCGATGTGCATTTACTGCACATCAATCCATACTCCCCCTATCGACCGTCACCCTAGCATTGTTCCTTTGTTGCATTTTTCGGTCTGTTGGTTGTGAAGCTCCACATTTGAGGCTCTTGGAAGGAAGAAGGCTCGACCAAATCACCATTTAAGCATTTTTCTACAGGTATGATTCTTTTTCTCTCCATCCATGGGGTACTATCTGTTGTATGAACAAATGATGGCTCAATAATTCTTGGATTTTGTGTTTTCCTGAGAATTTCGACTGTGTAGATGTGTGTTATATCTCTATGTGATGACTGTAAAATGTTTCATATTTCAAGAAAATGGAAACGTTAAAGGATTATATGCAAATGGAAATGTTAAAACATGTTAGTGCTAGTCCTAACTACTATGTTATTATTGGTTAGTGGGATTTGCAAATTTCATTAGATTTGAATGGGGCACATATAGCATTGCAATATGTGTGATGGAATAGAATTACAACAAGCGTTAACGTGTAAATATTTTGGGTGGCAAACTATGTAATGGATATCGTCGTAGATTTCAAATAGTTTGGCATTGAATACATTGTTTATTTGATTGGTGAATGTAATTCTTGTTGGGATGTCTCGTATTTCAAATTGAATAGGCTAGGTGATGGAAGAGATGTGCATTTACTGCATGTCACTCCATACTCCCCCTATCGGTTGTCACCCTAGAATTGTTGCATTTTTCAGTCTGTTGGTTGTGAATCTCTACATTTTAGGCTCTTAGAAGGAAGAAGGCTCAACCAGCTCGCCATTTAAGTGTTTTTCTACAGGTATGATTCTTTTTCTCTCTATCCATGGGGTACTCTCTTTTGTATGATGGCTTAGTAATTCTTGGATTCTGTGTTTTCCTGAGAATTTCGACTATGTAGATGTGTGTTATATCTCTATGTGATGACTGTAAAATGTTTTAGATTGCAAGCAAAATAATTGGGTTTTTTTAAGTTTTGCATTGACTGGTTGCTCGGTTAGTTTAATATTGCAATGGGTCTTTGTGGAATAATAAGTGAATGGTGGTACATATGGCTCTGCGTTGATGATGGAGGGTTTTTTTCTGTGTATTACCGTTGGTTGTTTCGTTCCCTCATAGTCATGATTGTACCCCTTACCCAGTCGTAGAGGGATTTTCAGTAGTTTCTATGTTATTTCTTCAAACCCTGAGTCACTAGTCGTTGGCCCATTCTTATTATCTTATCACCGAAGTATCTCAAGATCTAGTCTTGGGTGGCCCTAACATTAATATATGCATGTATGGTTGTGGTTTGATACAAGTTATATATTGGCGTTATGTCAAAAGGATGTTTGCATCCTCACTGGTGTTTCTGTCAAGCTGTTCGGCTCTTAAGTAATGGGTGGAGATGTTATAGCTCTGTGTTTTTTTTAATAACTGCCACAACTCAATTAAAATTAGCCTCTCCTTTGCAAGTGTTAAATGAACTATGTGCACTGAGTTATTATCTACCTATCTTTTCTCTCCTCGGGTGTTGATCATTGGTCCCGTCCATGACTTGGAGTAACAAGAAGACTGTGTGGCTCACTGTTGTCTCTTTTTCGAAAGGTATTTTTTCCTGTGGTTGATAAGTCTCGGAAGACCTACAAATCTCTAGGTTATGGTTAAAATATGAAAGTGCTCTCGATTGTCTCCCTGCATTTGATTGTGACAGAGCCCGATTTGATTTCCAACTGTCATTTCTCCCTTTGGGCACCTTCTGGGTTGTCAAATATTGGTTTATTAGTGGAATGGTTATGGAGGTTTTTCGTCGAGTCTCTATCTCATCCTTCTATGATAAAATTGGTTGAACAATTACAAATGAAAACATGAACTTGTATACAGTCGAGAGATTTCTTCCTTTCATTATGGTTTCAATCACTGTGTTTGACTAGCATGGTTTTATTTCACATGGAGACACCTATGTGGTTCTTTCTAGACCCACTCAAGGTTATGGCCATTTTTAAAAATGATGCCTCTATGTAATGGGTTATGTTCAATTCATATATATTATTGGATCATCATACATATTGCCAATGGTTTTAAGAGGAAGTTATATCCACAATGAGAAGGCTCAGGTTTTATGTTTTGGTTGACTGTTGTTTCATTGCAAGATCTTGTCGATTCATATGATGAAGATTGTGTATAATTGGGCATGATTTGAAGTCTTTTTGCATTTTAAAAGGAGACCTATGTATATTTAAAATTGGGCCCAATTGTAAATTGGTAGACAGTGGATGTTGATTATTATCGTGTTGCATTATGGTTGATCAGGGATAGAGGTTGAGCATATTGTTGTGCATTGTTTTTAAATTATTAAAAGGAAGGAAAATAAATAAAAGATCAATGCTTTGTTAAACATGAATGTTGAAATGGAAAGTTTGTTTTGTTTATAAGTTATGATTGTAGAGACTGTTATGAATTGAGAAATTATGGGAAATTTAAATATTGGAACAACAAATAGTTTGGTACACAATTAAGAAACAATGAATGTTTGTGCTTTTTGGATTGATTTTAATACAGAGTTATGATTATTGATTACTTAATTTGTTTTATGAACATTATCCATTAATTTCCCTGTCATTCTCTCACTTTTTCGCACATTACGAATCCCCTCACATTCCCAGATACACTTTGTTCTTAAAATTAAATTAAAATTAAATGGAAACTCTATATTACAACAATTAAAGGATGACATAGAGATGGGTCACAATTGATATGATTTTGTTAACACAATTGATTGTTTAAATGATTTGTTGAGCAGTAATCATGTTCTACTCCCTTTCATTTTATCACTTTTTCACTCAATACAACCCCCTCAGATATCCCATAACCCTTATTCACCCCTGCTCATTGACATGTATTAAACGATTTTTATGGATTAGATTGCATGGGTCTAATGCATTGTTGAGCCAAACTTTGTTTCATATTTAAAGAGATTTCATGTATGGTTTGTTTAAGAAGCTAGTTTCTAATAAACACTGCATACAATATGAGCTTCTTCAGTAGAGGAAGCCATGGCCTAAATAACAAGGGAAGAGGGAATTGGAAAAGAGGCCCTAGAAGGCCAATATTTTCGATACATTTTGATGCAGATCCACAAGAGTTAAACCAACTCTTCCAAGATAGATGTTTCAATTCGATTGGACAAGGGGTAGTCCAACCTAGGCCAAAAAGGCCTCCCTTCCATCCCCAACATGTCCCTAATATCTCTATCCCCCTCATGTCTGATTACAACCTGAAGTCCCCAAAAATGAAGGATGGAAAAATATTGTTCACCCAACAGTCTCCCAACATCGTGGCTGGCCCAATTTGTCTCTACCTGCTCCTCCTCCACCGGTTAACCCAAATGTCCAAATTTCCCCTGAACACTCACCTATACAGTCTTCCCACACAAGCAAGATAATCAAAACTGAAGCCCACCACACACATGATAAAGGAAAATTTGTTTCTGCCCCCTCCTCTCGCTCAAGTGATTCATCCAAATACATTTCATTCCGCATGCACTTGAGAGATGACAACTCTCATGTTATTGGTGAGATCAATCCTAAAGACTCCACACAACCTAAGGCTAATTCAGAAAAGTCAAAGGGAGACAACAACAACAAAGGGAAAATTGCCTCCTAAAGTGGCAAATATGGTTTTTGAGTATATTTTATTATTGATTGTTGAGAACAGTTCATTGCTGAAGTTTTTGGACAACATACTATTTTTTGGATATTTTGGATATTATATTTTTTGGATATGGTTTAAAATATCATTGATATTAATTTTCAAATTATGAGAATGATGATGGGAGCCATAAGGAGGGATATGTTTGATTGATTGACTAGTTGTGTTTATTTTTGTTAATAAACCAAAGGGAGTCACAAGGGGTCCCACCTACTAGTTATTATTTATTAAAGACCCTTATTATTATTATATTAATTCTTCCCCTAAACTAAAAGTTAGTTGAGTTTTAGTTAACTTAACTAAAAGAGGTATTTGAACTACTTCAACTAATTTTGATTGCTTAAATGAAAAAAGAGAAGGAAGCACAAGGGGAGAATAGAAGGAGGAAGCATGCTAAGGTTTTCTCTTGAGTTTTATTGAGATAGTTCAATTTTCATTCATTCTTTAATTCATTAAAAGCCTAATTCTCTTTTATGACAACAAGGTCCTATTGTAGACAACAATATTCAAGACTGAATTACACCATTTAGACACTTATTTTTCAGAGGTGTTGATCTATCTTTGATAGTCTGTGTAGACTTGTCTGTTTATGAATTAAAGTTCATGATTGATAAAAGATATTGTGCAGAGTCGAGTGGGAAACAATATGTGGCAAGCTGATCCATATTTTAAAGTTCATTTTTTTTTTACTTTCTGTCAGAAGTCCTTTTGTATGGTTTTCATCAGGGACATCTAAGTTTGACTTTGGTCCAAACTCCCTTAGGGATTTTTGTAAAGAGAACGATTCTTTTGATTTCTTGGAATGAAATAAGTGATTGCTATTTTATCTCATCTGTGTTAATATGTGACTTGGTATTTTTTCTTTTGTATCCACATTTATTTTTTCATCTATTATATTCAGAAAATTATATAAAATTGTTGAATTTTACAACAATATTTTATTTATAAAAAATTAGCTTAATCCCTTGTAACTAATACTTGTGGATTAGGAAACAAATTTTGAGGCTATAAACATAGGGTAATATTCTCATCTATCTTTCCTTAGCCAAGCAAGATCTTAAAATGCTTGAGTAAGATTATTTCATATCTTTTCCTCAACATTTATTTGGTGACCATACTAGGGAGATCTTCCATATCTCTTTGGTTGATTTTTATATTTGATTATAATTGAATATATTTACATTTTTTATATTGATTCTTTGACTGTTTCATTTCTTAATGACTATAGTTGTTGCAAGGCATCTCAATATTGAGCCCGATCTTCAAGATCAGACCAACATTGCTTTCAACTTGTTTAATGCCACCTTAGATACTGTTAATACCCAGGTTGAGCTTAATCGCTCATGGGCAACAATTGAACAAGACATAAGTTCCCATGAACATTGGGAAGCTAGGCAAAGACAGCCTAGGATTCATCCATAGATTTCTTTTTCCTTCAGTTTTGATATTCTTTTCATATCCTTAGACCCTCATTTTTCTAGGATAAGAAGAGGTTTATCACCGAAAATTAATCCTATTGCTGAAATAGGAATAAGGAGCGTTGTGTTGTCAACCCAACAAAGTACTCTAAGGAGAACTTTGTCTGATTCATCTAGTTCTTCTTTATATCCCTTACCTATCATCCATAAGATGGCATATAGTGGTGGATTTGGTGGAACTAGAGGTGCTTATTCATCTCAATATTCATCTTCATCGGTGATTGGTAGCTTATATAGTCACCAATTCCCTATCCAATCTACCACAAACCCCACCGAAGTCATTAAAAAGTATGGGATTTTTCAGTTTGAAGAAGATGCTACAAATACCCATCCACTTCCTAAATTCAAAGAGAATCTCCCTAGGTTTTCAGGGAATAGCACGGTCACTACGAATGGACACTTGGTGGCATTTTCTAATGCCTTTCACAACACATGAGCCAATGAAAACAATATTTGTATGTTCTTATTTGTGAATTCCCTTGAAGGGAAGGCTGCGGCTAATTTCTTTGATATCCCTCCTAAAATCTTATCTACTTGGGAGGAGTTAGTCTATTGGTTCAAATCTACCTATGGGGAATCCAAAAGCCCATCCGAGTAGTTATGAGAGTACAATAACATCGCATATAAAGATGATGAGACTATCAAGTCCTTCAACTTGTGTTTCACCAAATTATACAACCAAATCTCTGAACTCATTCGCCCTCAGAACCAAGCTACTTTCATGCATTATTATAATGCATTATCTTCCCCCTATCATCATAGGCTTGAGGAAAAATCCATTGATAACCTTGGTTCCGCTCTGCACACTTTTTTAGAGTATGAAGAACAAATTGAAAGAAAATGTCTTCCTAAGGGAGACTTAGTTAAGTAGGCAAACATGTCTGCCCTCTTACATCTTGTACAATACATGAATAATCGGATGATAGTGTATGAGAGGAAAGGAAATGTCCCCTCTCTTACCCCTGGAGATTCATTTTCTTCTGCACCCCCCTTTAGAAATCCGAATGAATTTGTTTTTCATTATAAAGCTATCATGCCTCGTAGTTGGTGTAACATTTGCGAGGAACACCATGATGAAAGTACATGTGAGGTAAAAAAGAGTGCCAGAGATAAAATATTTGGTAAGAGACCTGAAACTACTATTGTTGTCCTAGACTTTGCAGATCCAAAAGATGTTATGATCATAAATACTAGGAATAAATCATATGCTCCCAAAAGAAAATATGATTCTCCCTGTACTTCTTCTAGCCCAAGCTCATCCTCACCCACTGCTATTGTTTAGGTTCCTAAGGATCCTAACAGTCAAGAAACTATGTCCCCTCTCCCATCTTCCAAATACAACATTCTAAATTAGTTGGCCAACATCAAAGCAGATGCAACCCTCTTGGACATGGTTGTCGTCCCTGAACAATAGAAGCATCTAAAAAATTTCATGGAAGGAAAAGCTTCCATTGTAGCCAACCTCTCTAATGAGATATATGAAGAGGATTCATATGTAAATAAAGTAGGTGTACATAACTTTATACACCCTGTAAAAAACCCCCCGTTTTATATTTTTGTAAAGATTATGGATAAGATTGCCCATTGTTGCCTCATTGACGGTGGTTCGGGCCCAAGTGTAATGTCGAAGATTATTATCGAAGAGTTAGGATTGTCTTGTACAAATGAAAATGCCAGGATCATGATCTCTTATAATAGTCCACAACAAACAACCATAGGTGAAATCAAGGACATGACCTTGGTTTTGTGTGCACACCCTGAAATAAGGACAACCCTTAATATTCAGGTAATTGATATGCCAATGAGTAACTACTAGATCATCTTAGGAAGATATTGGAAATATTTGATCGGTGAATACCTCTCACTCAACGAGACACACTTATCCATTCCTTGGAATGGTAAAAACATCATAGTCCTAAGAGAGGGGAGAATTTCACCTTACATAGAAAGTGTCTCACAACCTAATGTGAATTATATCGAGGAGGACCTAGGAGTATATGCCATCTTTTCCGAGGAGGACAACACTACCTTGGAACAAATCAACTTAGACGACAGGATGTGGCATATGCACTTTGATGTTTCATGCTCCAATGAAGGAAACCGAGCTGGTATTATCTTGTACTCTCCTATGGGTAAAATTCATAACTTTTCATATAGGTTAGAGTTTGCTTGCACAAACAATGTCACTAAATTTGAAGCATTAATGTTAGGCATTGAAAATGCCTATAATCTGGGTTGTGGTCACCTTACAGGTTTTGGGGATTTCGAGCTTGTTGTAAACCTTGTATGTAAGATATACTCTCCTAGTAACAAGTTAATGAAACACTACACCCAAAATGTTTGGGCACTTATCTCAAACTTACTATCTTTCAACATCACTCATGTTAAAAGGGAATTGAACTCAATGTCCGATCGATTAGTTGTTTTTGCAGCTTCTCCTAATCGACAAATTCTGCCACAAAGACCTGATTGTACCTTTCAATCTCTATATTGTCCACACATCCCCAACAATATAGAGTCACGACAGGTGTTCCCTAGTGATGAGAGCATATGTGATTTTATTCAAAATGAACCTTATAAGCCTAAGGAAATTATATCAATGGAGGATAACAAGATTCCTAAAGGATTGACTCCTCTAGAAAGTTCATTTTCATCGAGTGATGTAGGAAAAAAAGAGAAACATAAAGAAGAGGAGTTGAAAAGGAAAGTGGGTGAAACCATTTCTTTGAACATTGGAATACCTGAGTCTCCAAAGAATGTTAAAATAGGTTCCCAATGTTCTTATGAATAAAAATTGAAGTTCGCTAGACTGCTTGGTGATTTTCAAGATGTTTTTTATTGGTCTTATGAGGATCTTCATGGTTTTGATGCTGCGCTTATACAACATGCCATTCCTATCAAGGAGGGCATACAACCAACTAGGCAAAAATAATGACCCATTAACCCTGAACTGGAAGGAATTGTTCGAAAGGAGTTGAAAAAACTCTTGAAGGCTGGGATCATCTTTCCAGTTAAGTATTCTGAGTGGGTTTCCAATTTGGTTCCCATTTGGAAAACAACTGGTCAAATCATATTATGCGTAGATTTTCATTATTTGAATCAAGCTAGTATAAAAGATCAATTTCCTCTCCCTAATATGGAAATGATTTTGTAGCAAGTTGCAAGGTCACAGATGATGTCCTTACTTGATGGTTTTTCTGGTTACAATCAAATCAAGGTAAAAAGGGAAGATAAATATAAAACCACTTTTATTAATCATTGGGACACTTTTTCTTATGAGAATATGCATTCTATCTTATCTAATGTAGGTGCCACGTTTCAAAGAGCTATGCAAATAGATTTTGATGATTTGATCGACAAGTTTATTCAGATCCATCTTGATGACTTAACTGTGTATTCTAAAAACTGATCAGATCATTTTGGTCATCTTAAATGTGATGCAAGAAATTTGGCATTTCTCTAAATCCTTCTAAGTCTATTTTCGGCATTACCAAGGGCAAACTCCTTGGACACATTGTATCCAATTCAAGAATAAGCATTGATCCTAAGAGGATTTCCACTATCCTGAATCTACATGCTCCCACTTCTAAAAGGAGGTTCAATATTTTATGGGTGTTATTAACTTTGTCCATAGGTTTGTTCCTGATTTTGCTGTAATGGTCAAGCCAATTGATAATCTGCTTAAGCAAGATTGTTCCTTTTCTTGGACATATGATGTTGAAAATGATTTTGTAGGGATCAAGAAAGTAATCAGTTCCGCACCAGTTTTGGCGAAGCTGGATTTTGAGAAAGAATTTATGGTATATACTAATGCCACAGAGGAAGCAGTTTCTGCTATCCTCATGCAAGGTGATGACCAAGGTAACGAAAAACCAGTGGCTTACATGAGTCAAATCTTGTTTGATGATGAGTTTAAATATTATTTTATTGAAAACCATGCTTTCTCTCTTGTTAAAGCTGTTGAAAAATTTTGCCACTTCATCTTAGGTAAGCACACGTTGGTAAAAGTCCCTTTACCCGCTGTCAAGTCCTTACTCTCATAGACTTATCTTTTAGGGAATCTTGCACATTGGCTTGCCAATATCCAGGAGCATGATTTAACTATCATGACTTCTAACACCATTAAGGGATGTGACTTAGCCCTTCACATAGATCAACATGCTGAAACTAGTAAAGAAATTGATGAACATGATAGTTCTCTATCAACACTATTCTACATTGATAATCAAATCCTTCCTGTGTTTGAACATTCGTGGTATAAAGATTTGGTTTACTATTTGCAAAATCAAAGATGTCAAGATAAATTAGACACTCATCAAAGAATAAGGCTTCGTCTCGAATTTTCTAGATACGTCATTATAGGAGACTTCTTGTTTAGAAGATCTTTCGATGGTATGTTGCTTTGTTGTGTAAATAATGAGGAAGCACATAAACTATTACAAGAAACTCATGGTTATTCAAATTCTGTTATTCATGTAGGAGGTCATTTTTCTGCTAAAACTACTGCTTTTAAGATTATCAGAAAAGGATACTATTGTACTTCAATCTTTCATGATTCTTATGTTTTTTCGAGATATTGTGACAAGTGCCACAAATTTGCTGGGAAAGAACGTCTTTCATCCATGCCCTTACAACCTGTCCTCCCAGTCTTTCCTTTTTCAAAGAGGGATTTGGACTTTATTGTTCCTATTAATCCTCTGTCTTTAGCAGAACAAGTCTTTATCTTGACAACCACAAACTATTTTACAAAATGGGTTGAAGGTGTTCTATTTAAACATTCGATAGATGAGCAGGTGATTTCTTTCCTTGAAAATAATATTTTTTCCATATTTGGTCTTCCTTTGGAAATTATTATAGATAATGGTCCCACTTTTATTTCTACTAAGTTGACCTAGTTTTTAGCTAAGTTGGGGGTTAAACATTTTACCTCATCAACTTATTATCCCCAAGGAAATGGGAAGGTTGAGTCTACCAATAAGAATATGGTGATAATTATCAAAAGGCTCATCGAAGATAAGCCTCATCAATGGAAAACTCTCCTCACTTACATCCTTTGGGAAGATCGAACTACCACCAAGGTGAACACTGGTTGCACTCCTTTCCAGCTTGTTTATGGTCAAGAAGCCATTCTGCCTACTTAGCTGGAGCTTTCCTCCTTAAGTTTAATGCTAGAGGTCGACGAATTAAATGCTTCTGATGTTTCTCAAATAATTAATGCACTCCTCGCTTTAGAGGAGCAAAGGACATTTTCCTTGGGTAATATAAAGAGAAGATGTCATACTGTTAAAAAATATTTCAACAAGAGTGTCAAAGATGTCAAATTTAATGTCAATGAGAAGGTATTGTTGTGGGATTCAGATCATGCTGATAGAGGAAGACATTCAAAGTTTTAAAAATTATGGCCGGGTCCTTTTAAGATTGCTTTTGTCCTGGGTGCAAATTCTTATATTCTAAAGGAATTACAAGAGCAATTGTTTTCCTACAACACTAACGCTTCCCACTTAAAACATTATGTGGAACCTGTTAGTGATATTTCCTGTAGTGGGGATAAAATGTGAAGGAGCGGGTTAAAAACCCACGAACCCTAAGTTTGGGATGCAAATGTGTCCATGTTTAAATAGAAATCAAATCTGGATGGCAAAGATTCATGCGCCCGGATCAACGACGCACATAGGATTCTGGAGCCCCCCTGCCTTTATACTTTTAAGCAGAGGTGGGGGGGGGGGGGGG
>CBVK0102445018.1:0-16676 GCA_900067695.1 Picea abies
GGGGGGGGGGGGGGGGGGTCCAGAATCGAAGGCACATCTCTTCAATGACTGCAATCGAAGCACCCAGATCAACGACGCATAGGGTGATTCCGAACCCCCCCCGCCTTTCTACCTTTAAGCGGAGGGGGGGGGTCTGGAATCGAGGATGCATCTCTCTGACGGCTATGATTAGAGCGCTCAGATCAGCGGTGCACATTGTATTCCAGAGCCTTCTATCTTTCTGTGTTTAACCAACATGGGCCCCTTTCCTGTCGTGTCATCTTTTGTACCATCCTTCCCCTTTCCATCTATTCTCCACCTGGCCGTGCGATGAGGCTCGCTCCCTTTAGCCCTTCCTCATCCTCCAACATCTGTCTAGCTTCCCTCTTCTGGTCCATGTGGTCCCTCCCCCCATCTCATCATCCACTCACCTTCCGAGCCTCCTCGTCCACTGCCATGTGTCCTGCTCCCTTCCATGACAGCCTTTCACTACCGCACCCATCCTTAGACCCTCTTATCTTCTACTACCTCATCACCTCTCATCTCACCCTCACAGTGTTGACATCATCACCTCCCTTTCCCCTTCCACATCAAGTGTGCTAGTTCCTCCATGCCTTATCCATCAGATTGTCCAACTGTTCTAGGTGGCAACGCGAGGGGTCTTCCATGTCCCAGAGGGCAGAGTTGACCGAGGCTGTTCCCAATCTCAAGGAAGCAGTTATTATTGCCATGAAGGTGGTTGAACATCGTCTTCTTCCATAAATAGAAGGCTAGGAAAGGACCAGCGTACAAGCAGACTGTTAGTCCTTCCTGACGGAGATTGCGTCTGTCAAACCACTGCAGGACAGTCAGGAGTCCCATTGCGTCTGTCATAAGTGCATGATCATCCAGAGTCTGCATGCGCAGACTGTCAGAAGACATGCAGACGCAAAGTTTTTAATGCAGCTTCTTGTTTCCACTGCTGTTGTTTTATTTTGGCTATATGTAGGCATTTTTTCCATTTTGTAAAGGATCGATGGTTGAGCAGAGCTCCCTACTGTAATGTTTTGGCATATATCCTAGCTTTCAGTTTATGCATGTGTATATGATATTTCTTGTTTTATGACAGACAGTTCTTCTTACTCCGTCTAGTTTTCATCTTATGCTAAGAGAGTTCGTGAACGACTGACTCATGCGAATTATTGTAGTTCTGCTATGATAAATGATTTATTGTTGCATTATTGCATTCTCTGGCCTTGTGTTTGAATGTAAGATGATATTGCATTTGGACATCTTCTTCCTCAGCCTGTTAGAAACCCGATGTTAATGACCGACCTCTGCTTTTCTCTTATATAAGTCTTCCACCTGTTCACCCTTTACTACAGCTCACTGTATGAAGTTTAAGCAAGACCTCACTTGCTCATGCATACCTGGCCTAGTTTTGGAGTTGGAACGCTATTTTTTTGAGTTTCCCGCCATTCGATCACCCATCTATGAACAACCGTGACATAAAACTGATGGGCATCGGGCTCTGCTCCTGTTAGCAATGCAGGAGTGACTTCCGTCGCCAACATTTCTGGCATCGTTGCTGGGGACGAAGTTGAAGATTTTCCCTGGGCAGAACAACATTGAGCCTCTGATTCTGAAGGTGCATCAGACCTCAGAGCCCTTAAAGATTTCTACTGTGCACCTGGTGACTCCACTGTGGTGAATCCATTGTTTCCACTTTACTGTTTCAATTGTGGCCACTATTGGCACACCTGAAAGCTGACCTAGAGGATCTTTCTCAAGAAGGTTTCAGCGGCTACTTTCTCAGCCTAAGAATTTTCCTAGGGTAACGATAATGTTAAGATCTGGCCTTTGATGGTGAACAAGGACCAGACACATTCGAAGCTGCACATTTTTCACCTGGCAACTCCATGATTCAAGGATTGATTGGCGACTCCACTGGTTCAATATGGATAAAATCCTTGCTCCCAGGTTTGCTCCTTTTAATTTTTCTGCTATTCCTGGTTTTCCTAATGTTGTCCCCTCTCTGGATGAATGGGGTGATTATTTTCCCATATTTGGAAAGTGTGAAGAGGACAACCCTGCTCAGCTCCTCAACGAGTTTCATGAACTCATGCGTCAGTGGGAGATACATCATGAGGATGTGTTACTGAAGATGTTCATGATCTCGTTAGTAGGGGATGTGCATAAATGGTACCATTCTTTACCCCCTGCTAGCAGTTCTTCACTCCATGGATTCCATGTAGCTTTCACCGCCTATTGTCAGAGGCTTTATCCCCCTGAGTTAATTTGTCATAATTGTTGTGAGGGATACCACAACTCTATACAAGAGAAAGCTGCTTCTGATGTAAGTTGTGGGAAGGATTCTGATGACCTGGATCAGAACTCAGTCCTTTCTCCTCCCCATTCATCTGCATCCGAGGTAGGTTATGAAAGTGATGAAGTTCCCAGGGAGGAGGATGGCACCCTGAGTAAGCTGATGGAGCAGGTGAAATATCTCTCTGCCCAATTAGAAGGGTTGAAATATGAAGACTGTGCAGAGGATTTTCCAGTCCTTGAGGCAGACGCTCTGAACAACTCTTTTGAAGAGATTTTTGAAGATTTATTAGATGAGTTGGCATCTACCCCCGATGAGCTTGTTGTCTCAGATCAAAGCAATGAAGAGGTAGTTGTGGAAGATGATTGCTCTCTTTTCCTTCACGAGATTTCCCACGATGTGTTTACATTCAGGGTCGAAACAGAGGAGTGGAGGGTAGTTCCATTTCTGCAAGTTGGAGAAGCTTTGTTCCCCCCCCGACTTTGATGATTATCTGGAAGAGGAGCAGTCGAAGATGCAATTTACAGACTGCACAGAGCCAGTCAGCAAGCATCCACCGCCTGAGATCAATCATCCTACGTCAGCTGTCCACCCACCTGTGCTTACCATAGATATTCAACCACACATCCACAACTATGTAGCAGAGGAGGCTTCCTGTCGCCAATTTCCTGGAGTTTGCCACTGGTCCTATGAGCCTGCGAAGGAATACATGGAGTTGCATTTCCTTCATAAATTGGAGCTGCCCTATTTCATCTCAACTTCAACCTGTAAGAAGGAGTTGAAGAGCGTAACTGTTCTGTTGTCATGGTTACACCACCTATTCGTAATCATCGACAGAAGGAAGGAGCTTCCATTCAGGAAGTTACTTGATTGGCTATGGTGGAAATTTTCTTTCACCTAGCCTCATGTACAAAGTATATTAGTATTAGGTTGTACATAAATAAGCTCCTTTGAGCATGTATGTTTCTTTTGTTCATTTTTACTTAGCGGCATGTATTTTCAGCAGGCTATTTCGAGCTTGACTCCATAGCCCAACATAAAGGTGAATGGAACTACAGAAGGAGTTCTTAGAGCATCACAGGGATGACTCTATCCCCCATGGAGACAAATGTTAGCAATATTTCTTGTAGCGGGGATAAAATGCGAAGGAGCGGGTTAAAAACCCACCTACCCTAATATTGGGATGCAAATGTGTCTATGTTTAAATAGAAATCAAATATGGATGGCAGAGATTCATGCGCCCGGATCAACGACGCACATAGGATTCCAGAGCCCCCCCACCTTTCTACCTTTAAGTGGAGGGGGGGGGTCTGGAATCGAAGGCACATCTCTTCAACGGCTGTGATCGAAGCGCTTGGATCAACGGTGCACAGGGTGATTTCAGACCCCCCCCACCTTTCTACCTTTAAGAGGGGGGGGGCGGGGGGGGGGGGGTCCAGAATTGAGGACACATCTCTTCGACGGCTGTGATTAGAGCGCCCAGATCAGCGGCACACATTGTATTCTGGAGCCTTCTGTATTTCTACGTTTAACCAACATGGGCCCATTTCTTGTCGTGTCATCTTTTGTACCATCCTTCCCCTTGCCATCTGTTCTCCACCTGGCCATGCGATGAGGCTCGCTCCCTTTATCCCTTCCTCATCCTCCAACATCTGTCCACCTTCCCTCTTCTGGTCCATGTGGTCCCTCCCCCCATCTCATCATCCACTCACCTTCCGAGCCTCCTCGTCCCCTGCCATGTGTCCCGCTCCCTTCCATGACAACCTTTCACTACTGCACCCATCCTTAGACCCTCTTATCTTCTACTACCTCATCACTTCTCATCTCACCCTCACAGTGTTGACGTCATCACCTCCCTTTCCCCTTCCACGTCAAGCGTGTCAGTTCCTCCATGCCTTATCCATCAGATTGTCCAACTGTTCCAGGTGGCAGCGCGAGGGGTCTTCCACGTCCTAGAGGGCAGAGTTGACCGAGGCCGTTCCCAATCCCAAGGAAGCAGTTATTATTTCCGTGAAGGTGGTTGAACGTCATCTTCTTCCATAAATAGAAGGCCAGGAAAGGACCAGCGTATAAGAAGATTGTTAGTCCTTCTTGATGGAGATTGCATCTGTCAAACCACTGCAGGACAGTCAGGAGTCCCATTGCATCTGTCATAAGTGCATGATCATCTAGAGTCTGCATGCACAGACTGTCATAAGACATGCAGACGCAAAGTTTTTAATGCAGCTTCTCATTTCCGCTGCTGTTGTTTTGTTTTGGCTATATGTAGGCATTTTTGCCATTTTGTAAAGGATCGATGGTTGAGCAAAGCTCCCTACTGTAATGTTTTGGCAGCTATCCTAGCTTTTAGTTTATGCATCTGTATATGAGATTTCTTGTTTTATGACAGACAATTCTTCTTACTCTGTCTAGTTTTCATCTTATGCTAAGAGAGTTCGTGAACGACCGACTCGTGCGAATTATTGCAGTTCTGCTATGATAAATGATTTATTGTTGCATTATTGCATTCTCTGGCCTTGTGTTTGAATGTAATATGATATTTCATTTGGACATCCTCTTCCTCAGCCTGTTAGAAACCCGATGTTAATGACATACCTCTTCTTTTCTCTTATATAAGTCTTCCACCTGTTCACCCTTTACTACAGCTCATTGTCTGAAGTTTATGCAAGACCTCACTTGCTCATGCATACCTGGCCTAGTTTCAGAGTTGGAACGCTATTGTTTTGAGTTTCCCACCATTTGATCACCCATCTATGATCAACCGTGACATAAAAATGATGGGCGTCGGGCTCTGCTCCTGTTAGCCATCCATGAGTGACTTCCATCGCCAACAGAACCAACTTGAAGAGATTAACGTTATTTGGATTGTTCTGTATTATAGTAGTTTTCATTTCTTCTTTTACATTAGTAGTGTTTCATTTCTTCTTTACATTAGTATTTTTCCATTTCTGCTATTTCATTTTCTATCATTTCATTTCCGTTTATTTCAATTTTGCTGTTTCATTTCTGTTATGAAATTTATTGCTTCTATTCTTTTGACTTCAATTTCTGTCAAAAATAAAGTGTTGGATCAATTTTTCCACATCGATGCTTCTGCAAAGTGTTGTTAGTAAATAACAATCAATATTACACAACTGACATGATGTTCCCCTTGAAGGCATAGTTGAAATTGTTATTTTCTTTCACTATTGTTTTATGAGATAGTTGGTTTTATCCCGCTTCTTCTTTCCTTTTCTTCATTCACTTCGAGATTCAAAAGAGAAAGTTCAGAATTTTTTTTCTCCTTGAAGTCAAGAACAAATTTTAGTTGAATGATTATGCTCACAGGGATAAACCCCCTCATACTTGACACAATCCACATGAGTTATTCCAAAATTCCCGATTATTTTTCCATTCAATCCGCTCACTTCCCCCTGTTGCATAATCATTTTGATTTATATCTTATTGATTTGATGTTACTTGGTTTGCGAAACCAAAAATTCTAAGTTCTTAATCTGTTGGAAAAATATTTCCCCGTGGAGTCACCAATTGGTTGATGATTAAATTGCAATGATGAATTCCTCCCTCAAAGTATTGCTAAATACCTATTATTTAACTATGCTAATAATATAATACTAGTAGGTGGGACCCCCTTGTAGACTAGAGGCACAGGGATAGACATATTATACATGTTTTGCTGCTGTTTTTTATGATGCCTACATAGTCTTACATGGTTGAGAATGCAGTCTCAGTTTCATTTTGACATGATAACAGGTGGATGAAACATTTTTGTGGAATGGTTTTTGGGATCCAAAACATTTTTTATGGTTATGAGGAGCATGCTATTTACAGTTTCTATGATTTAACCATGTCACTAATCATTGTGATCAATTACCTAGCCACATATGTGCAAGAGATATCATGATCAAAACAAAGAAGGAAAAACCTATGAAAAAAACTGTAAAGGGAAAGGAGTTATATGTTGAGCTATGATAAAGGATTATATGCAAATGGAAATGTTAAAACATGTTAGTGTTAGTCGTAACTACTATACTATTGTTGGTTAGTGGGCTATGCGAATTTCATTAGATTTGAATGGGGTGCATATAACATTGCAATATGTATGATGGCATAGAATTATGACAAGGGTTAACGTGTAAATAATTTAGGTGGCGCACTATGAAATGGATATCGTCACAGATTTCAAATAGTTTGGCATTGAATACATGGTTTAATTGATTGGTGAATGCAATGCTTGTTGGGTTGTCTCGTACTTCAAATTGAATAGGCCAGGTTATGGAAGTGACGTGCATTTACTGCACGCCACTCCATACTCCCCCTATCGTCCATCACCCTATCATTTTTCCTTTGTTGCATTTTTTGGTCTGTTGGTTGTGAAGCTTCACATTTCAAGCTCTTGGAAGGAAGAAGGCTCGACCAACTCACCATTTAAGCATTTTTCTACAGGTATGATTCTTTTTCTCTGCATCTATGAGGTATTATCTATTGTTTGAGAAAATGATGGCTCAGTAATGCTTGGATTCTATGTGTTCCTGAGAATTTTAACTGTGTAGATGTGTGTTATATCTCTCTGTGATGACTGTAAAATGTTTCAGATTTCAAGAAAAAGAATTGGGTTTTTTTAAGTTGTGCATTGAATGGTTGCTCGGTCAGTTTAATATTGTGATGGGTCTCTGTGGAATAATAAGTGAATGGTGGTACATATGTGGCACAAACCCCCGAACCCTCGGCTTGAGGTCTGCACAGGATCGATCTAAATCTTCCCTTTGAGTGTCTATTGACTCTTTGATTCCTCCTCGGGGAATCCCACACACATACAATGGTGTTTTCCATAGGTGAATTGAGCCCGCGTGAACAAACATTAGGCACCAATTCAAATCCTCTGACCCACAATGTGATCACACCTTTCACAAATTCAAAACTTCAGATCTTGCGACTTTGTGACTCCTGTTGCTGAGTTTCTCAACCTTTCAACTGCCAAAACCCAAAATGTCAATTCGTCGAAACGTCTGGCCGCGTCCTCCTCCACAGCCGTATCACGTTTCATGATTTCGGTAATCTTAGAACAAAGACCCCTACCTCTTATCTGTGAAAGTGCCGAGATGCCAAACTCCGATATGTTCAACAAATACTGGCTCCCCAACGAGTCTTTTCGCCGATTCAGAATCTCGCACTTTGCAACTTCGTAAATTCCAATGCAAGACTTCCGACTCTCCAACCTATGAAACCCTGAAACAGTCAACGAAGGTTTGACTTCGTCTAGCGACAAGTACACCACTTTTCCACTTTGCTATCCTCTATCTTTGATGTGAATTCTCTGTCCCTTCAAACCTCCAAACTCGGAAATGAGAGTTCATGAGAGATCTGACGACTCTCGTTGGATTGGATCTAATGACCCTACTTCTCCTAAGCTTATAAATAGAAAAATACTCACCATAACTCCCCTTGCTCCTCTGCAATATCTAATGACTCTCATAACTTCGCAAATTATCCTCGGAGAATTTCGTGTGCTCGTTCCTTCCTTGACAACTTCTGCGAAATGAACAAAATGTTCCTTCACTGGAACTGATCTGATCCGGATTATTTTCGGCACGAAATGAGAGTGGAGATATAATAAAAAAATGCACAGAGATATTGTAGATATTCAATAATATAACAGAAATGTATTGGAGATGTAACCATAAACACAGATATATAGTAATACACGATTTCTATTAATCAGAGAAATGTATAGAGACTGTAAAAATACAGAGTGAAAGACTCGCTAGAATGGTGGCAGCTTATCTCTGAGAAGAGATGTAATGGCTACTCGCATTCGCAAGAAGATGATTACAATGAGGCTCTGAAGGCCCTTTTACAATAAATGGGAATGCCAAAATTCCTAGACATCCAAAAACCTAACGAAGCGCCAAAAGTCATGTGGGCCCCATTTGGGTAAGTTAGTACATCAACTTCTCGGGGCCGTAACTTTTGCATACGATCTCCGTTTTAGGCGTATGATAGCTCGTTGGAAAGGTATCATAGAGAAGATTAAGTTTGGGGGTTCAATCATGCCTTTGGATATCATTGAGAACCTTTATCTCAAAAAAATTTCTATTAGGCCCTCAAAATGGCCCCGGAAGTTAAAACCTGCTAAAAATAGTAAATTGCCAAAATTGCCAGAAAGTTGTTTTGAGCCAATTGGAAAAGGTGGGTGGCCACCAATATCCACCTGGATCAATCCTCCCTCCTTAGGAAGCAATGGTATCCATTGCATTGAGTTCCCAGGGGAGAAGGAAAAGCGTTTGTTGAAGCTGCATCTTGGTGAGCTGCTTGTCTTGCTGGAGACGTCGCGCTGCTCAGTTTGTGGAAGTCTATCAAGAACCTGTTGAGGTTGAGGTTGTTCAAAAAGTCAAGATACATGAGAGGACGGTGTGAAGAAGGAATATTTGCTCTTTGATGCAACCT
The DNA here is from genome assembly GCA_900067695.1 of Picea abies. Lineage (NCBI taxonomy): Eukaryota > Viridiplantae > Streptophyta > Pinopsida > Pinales > Pinaceae > Picea > Picea abies. The sequence continues at coordinate 8,732 of CBVK0102445018.1, forward strand.
TTTCGACCTGCTTTTGTTGGATAGAAGGTGCTTGGGGCAAGGTTGTAGTGGTTGTAGTGTCCTTTTGTTCTCCTTTTGAAGAGATTGTGAAGAAGATGAATTTTGCAGTATGAGATACTACCTTGCGACACTTTTTAGTTTGAACAGTAGTTGGAACTACCTTTGGTATTCTGTAGAGATGACCCCCCAAAGTAACAATGACACTACAGGGTCGAGACTCATAAACAACATGGTGTCTCCACATATATGGTTGGCCCAAGAGCACATCACAGACATCGAGTGGGGCAACATCACATAATACCTCATCCTTGAAGGGTTGGATGCTGTATGATAATCGACACTGTTGGCTGACACAGAGATCTTGTCCTTGGTGAAGCCACCCAATGTTGTATGGTTGTGGGTATGGTGTTGTTGACAATCCCAACTGTTTGACAACCTCTGCTGAGATGAGGTTCTTCTGGCTTCCACTATCAATAATAAAATGCAGCGGGGTCCCCTTCACCCACATCTGTGAATGGAAAAGGTGCTCCCCTTCTTTAGGATCTATTGGTTCTTCTAGTTGAATTTCTGCGGTCGCGATAATAGCAGTGGGGTCTGCGTCGATGATCTGTCTTTTACCATTATTTTCATAATCAGATTCTGAATCAAGGTTTGGCTCCTTGTCTTTGATCTCAGCCACAAATGACTATTTTGAGCGACATTCATCAGTGTTGTGCCAAGGGATTTTGTGGAACTTGCACCATTTTCTAGTGTCCTTCTTTGTCTTCCCGTGACCCTTCTTTTCCTGTGTCTTGAATTGGTTTTCGGGAGACTGTTTGTTCAGGCCGTCTTTGTCATACTTTGGTTGTTGATTTGCAGACCCGAATTCCCATTTGTTCTGGTGCTTAAATTTCTGCTCAATTTTAACAGCATATCGATAAGCAGCACTGAGTGATGAGATGTCCAAAAAATCCATTTCAGTTTGGATGTATCTGTGTAGAGCCCCACAGTATTTCAGAACCAAATGTCACTCAGAGTCTTTGATACCCAGCTTGGTGCACAAGGTATGGAAGGTATTAGTGAACTCTGAAACTTCTTGGCCCCTCTCTTGCCGCAGTGTGGTCCATCTCATGTACTAGTCCTCATAGATGCCAACAGGGTAATACTGTTCTTTTACCGCATCCACGAAAAAATCCTAGGTGGGATCGACCCCATATATTCCAGACTCCTCTATGGAACTTTTCTCCGAGTAATTTTCCCACCAATGTTTGACATGAGGGAGATCTTTGAGGAGTTCAAAGGTGATCTTTTCTTTGTCAGAAAAAATGTGAACAGAGAAATAACCTTCTAGCAGAGTTAACCACTTTTCTAGGGCTTCTGCATCTATCTGTCCTTCAAATACAGGAATATCAAAATTAACTTGTACCTTGAAAGGTGAGGTGCCTCCAAAGTGGCCGCTTGATGAAGATGCACCTGATGCTATCGATAGGTGTTGAAAGATGTGGGAAAAATTCTCCATCATTTCATCCCTCTGTCGCGTGAGAGCTTGCTCAAGCAATAGATTGATAGGATTGTCTGCTCCGTCATTTTTCTTTTCTTCCACCATTGAGGGTTTCTTGGGTGTGCGAGAGTGATTGTATTCAAGAGAGACAAGCTTGAGTCCCAACTTGATATACTCGGACCTTGTCGAGGACATGCACTGAAAAAAAACGATCAAGAGCAGCCTGCTCTGATACCACTGATCCAGATTATTTTCGGCACGAAATGAGAGCGAAGATATAATAAATAAATGCACAGAGATATTGCATATATTCAATAATATAACAGAAATGTATCGGAGATGCAACCATAAACATAGATATACAGTGATACACGATTTCTATTAATCAGAGAAATGTACAGAGACTGTAAAAATACAGAGTGAAAGACTCGCTAGAATGNNGAAAGACTCGCTAGAATGGTGGCAGCTTATCTCTGAGAAGAGATGTGACGGCTACTCGCATTCACAAGAAGATGATTACAATGAGGCTATGAAGGCCCTTTTACAATAAACAGGAATGCCAAAATTCCTAGACATCCAAAAACCTAACCCTAGGAGATGAAGTGCCAAAAGTCATGTGGGCCTCGTTTGGGTAAGTTAGTACATCAACTTCTTGGGGCCGTAACTTTTGCATATGATCTCCGTTTTAGGCGTATGATATCTTGTTTGAAAGGTATCGTCGAGGTGATTCATTTTGGGGGCTCAATCATGCCTTTAGATATATTTTAGAACCTCTATCTCGAAAAACCTTCATTTAGGCCCTCAAAATGGCCCCGGAAGTTAAAACCTGCTAAAAATAGTAAATTGCCAAAATTGCCAGAAAGTTGTTTTGAGCCAGTTGGAAAAGGTGGGTGGCCACCAATATCCACTGGGATCATTATCCACCTCCACCAACAAAAAAAATCCACTTCATCTCCCTTTGAATACTTCAAAGGAACTAACCCTCCTAAGCTGTCTTCACAAACTTGAGTCTTCAAGAAGACTCCTGCACACACTCCTTGCGGCAATCCTTCAAATACTTATAAGTATTTGATTCTTTGACTTTGTGCACCCTCCTGCAGCAACATTCCTTTGACTCTTCAACCTTAGTTGATAAGTTCTAAGGTCTCGACCAGGCTACAGACACCTTGCACGACTTCTGTGCTTCACCTGCACTTTGCTGGAATTGAGAACAATGGTATCTCTCCTGAGCTTTCAGAGATAAACTCTGAACCTTGTCAATGCACACCTTGCAGACGCTTTCATTGCACTCCTTTCAGGAACTCTCACTCATGTTGAGAAACAATTGAAACTCGTTCTCTCTCTCTCTCTCTCATACTTCAAGCATTCAACATGAAATCATACATACACAACATTAAAGCAATTTCATAACAGAGAGAGTAAACAACCATAAGCATATCATTCAGCATGTATACACAGAAAGTATCATAACACCATGAGTCTGATTCAAAGCTTCATATATTAATTCAAAGCTTATGTACATGGGTTCTTCTTCTCAACTCTCTGCTTCAGCTCAATTCTCAATGATACAATTGATAATAATTGTTACAATGACACAAGGGTGAGGGTGTCTATAGTCGTTTTCCCTCCTACTCTCTAAAACTATCTAATCTTCATTCAAACCTACCTACTTTCATTAACTACACATAAATGCCTCTACCTACTATAGATGAGAGTGAATTTCTCATGATCTATTTACAATATGCAAGTATGCTTCCTCTTAACTATTACATTTAATATCCTCTCATTTGAACTTTCAAAAACATTTCAACATGTGCAAAAATGCGTTGGCATTCTTCCCAACTGTCTTTTGCCTTCACGCTCACTTGGCTGCTTACGATGCTCTTGCATCATACTCCCTCCCTTGAAAATTTTCATGAACTCTTGTTCATGAGCTATTGCATGGTCTATCCATGCTTCTGAATTTATGCTTCATCTTCCCAGCTGGCATCTTCAACTGGATGTCCCTTCCATTTGACCAAGTATTCAAAATACTCTTTCCTTCTGGTCTTCCTGCTGATTCTCTTGTCAAGTATACTTTCCATCTGTGGCTTTTCAGCTACAGGCATTTGTTTTGTCCACTGAATTTCTGCCTATTCATCCTCTGCTCCTACTTCTTCAGCTTTGTAAGGCTACAAATTTGAAATGTTGAATATCGGTGAAATTTTGACCCCATTGGGTAATTCAACCTCATATGCATTTTCCCCAAATTTCTTTATGACCCTACATGGTCCAATATTTTTCATTTTCAGTTTATTATATGTTCCCCTTGGGAACCTTTCCTTCCTCAGATGTGCAAAAATCATATCACCAAATTCAAATTGAAGTTCTTGCCTGTGTTGATCTCCTCTGCACTTGTACTCTTGATTTGAATTCTGCAATTGTTCCTTAACTCGGTTATGAAGCTCCTTCATCGCTTCTACAAAATCCTCCATGCTAGCACTCTTGAATTTAGTTAGTTCCTAATCTTTTAATTCAGAAACTCATCTTGGCTGCATTCCATATACTATTTGGAATGGACTATGCCCTATGCTTCTGTTGAACGAGTCATTGTAAGAAAATTCTTCCTGTGGCAGAATGTGATCCCACTGACTGTGGTGTTCAGTCACTAGGCTCCTCAACAAATCTCCCAAGATTCTATTCACAATTTCTGTCTGCCCATCCATTTGAGGATGATAAGATGAGATAAAAGATAAACTTGTCCCCAACTTCTTCCACAAAGTCCTCCAGAAATATCCAATGAACTTGGTATCTCGATCCGAATCTATACTTCTTGGTAAGTCATGAAGTCTAATGACCTCTTTGAAAAACAGGTTCGCAATATGAGTTGCGTCACTGGTTTTCTGGCATGTTGTGAAATGTGCCATCTTTGAAAATCTATCTACCACTACAAACATTGAATCAAATCCTCTGTGTGTCCTTGGTAGCCCTAATACAAAATCTATGCTCACTACATCCCACGACCTCTCTAGTATGGGTAATGGCTAATACAACCTTGTGTTTTTCCTTTTCCCTTTTGTGTGCTGACAAATCCTGCATCTGTCCACAAATCTCTTAACATCTTTCCTCATCCCTAGCCAAAAATATGAAACATTCAATTTTGAGGACGTCTTATCATGATCGAAATGTCCGACCAATCCTCCACTGTGTTTTTCCTTCAATAGATTCTCCCTCATGGAACATTTCAGAATACATAACTGATTGCCCCTGAATAATAATCCATCTTGGATCATATATTCAGTCCATTGGCTTCTTTCCTTGATAATTGGATTCTCAGACGCCTCATATGCTTCTCTAAAATCTGGGTCATCCCTGTACATTTCTTTGAGGTTATCAAAACCCAAAGTTTTGACTCTAAATTCCTGCATAAGCAAACATTTCCTACTCAAAGCATCAACAACTTTGTTAGCAGTTCTAGAAATATGTTTAATCACAAAAGTAAAATTAAGCATGTATTCAACCCATTTAGCATGCTTTTGGTTCAACTTGTCCTGTTGAGTCACAAATTGCAAAGCATGATTATCGTTGTACAAAACAAACTCTTTAGGAACCAAATAATGTCTCCATTTCTTTAGTGCTTGTATGACTACATAAAATTCTTTTTCATATGTGGAGTATTTAACCTTCACTTCATTCAGTTTTTTGCTGAAATATGTGACCGGTCTATCATCTTGGCTCAAGACCGCTCCAATTGCAAATGCACTAGCGTCACACTTGACCTGGAATGTCTTGCTAAAGTTTGGCAAAATCAAAATTGGTTGTTCTATGATCTTATTCTTTAGCAGATCAAAACTCTTCTCTGCTTATTCTGTCCAATGAAAAGATTTATGTCCTTTCTTCACTATATCCATCATCAGTGCGCTAATCCCATTGAAATTTCGAATGAATTTCCTGTAGAAACTAGCTAATCCATGGAAGCTTCGAACTTCAAACACACCTTTTGGTGATGGCCAATTATTAATCACATTCAATTTATCTGGATCCATCTTTAACTCATTTGTAGAGATAACAAAACCCAAATAAATGAGTTTTGTCCTCATAAATGATGATTTCTTCATGTTAATCAACAATTTCTCTTGATGTAATCTCCTCATCACTGTAGCTAAATGCTTTAAGTGTTATGCTTCTGTCTTGCTGAAAATTAGTATATCATCAAGATATACGATGACAGATTTTTCTATGAAATCCTTCAGGACTTCATTCATCAATCTCATGAAAGTATTGGGTGCATTTGTTAAGCCAAATGGCATAACAAGCCACTCATATAGCCCTTCATTCATCTTTAATGTTGTCTTCCATTCATCACCTTCTCTCATACGAATTTGATGATATCCTCTTTTCAAATCAATATTTGAAAAGAACCTTGCTCCACTCAAGCAATCCATCAAATCATTCATCCTTGGCAATGGAAACCTATATCTTATTGTAATCTTATTGATCACCCTTGAGTCTGTACACATCCTCCAGCCTCCATATTTCTTTGGGTTGAGCACTATTGGAACAACACATGGAATCAAGCTCTCTCTAACCAATCCTTTATCCATTAAATCTTGGACATGTCTCTTGACTTCTTCATTCTCCTGTGGCGTCAACCTGTACGCTACTTTGTTTGGTAAACTAGATCTAGGAATAAGATCAATGTGATGGCTTATACTCCTGATCGGTGGAAACGAACAAGGTAGTTTGTCCACTACTATATCAACAAACTCTTCCATCAACTTCTGGATTTCCTCTAGTAAATCATCTATCCTGGTACTGGTCAAAACAATTTTAGGCTTCTTGACCACAATAAATTGTGTGTCTTCCTTCTTCTTAACCTCCGTAAGAAGTTCCTTCCCACTCATGAGAAGTATAGTGTTTCTCACCTCTGGTTTCATTTCTTTATCCTTAATAAACAACATGTGATTTCTCCCATTCTTTTCCAGGGTGTATGTGTTCTTTCTCCCATCATGAACCACATTTCTATCATATTGCCATGGTCTACCCAGCAATAGATGAAAAACATCCATGGGAATGACATCACATAATATTTTATTCTTATATCCTCCTATTTTAAATTCAACTAAACATTGTTTAGTGACATTTACCTGATGTCCTTTTTGTAGCCACAAAACTCTGTATGGGATTGGATGTACAATAGTCTCCAGCTCCAACTTTTCTACCATATCTATAGAAACGATATTGTCTGTGCTACCACTGTCCATGATGACTTTTCATACCCTGTCTTTGGTCTTGCAAGCAATTTGAAACAATCTGTTTCTTTGGGCTGGGTTCTTTGCCTCTTTCTCTAGCTTCAAGAGAACTTTTCTCATCATTAAGGATCTTCTTCCCTCAGCATATTCTGCCTCAACATTCTGTCTTTGTGCTTTGGCAATGCAAGTCTCACCACCCTCTTTCTTTCTATTTGGACATTCATAAGATTTATGTCCATTTTTCCCACAAACAAAGCATTTCACTTCACCGCCTCTTCCTCTTCCTCTTCCTCTAGCATGAGGAAAAGTATTTCTATCGGCATATTGACCTCTCTATGAGCTTCCTCCTCTCTAAGGTTGAGTTTGAGGTTTCTTCCCCTCTTCTTTAGACTTCTGAGTTTTGTCTTGGGAAATTTCTTTGCCTCTGGCCTGACTTCTAGCTCGACCTCTTTGACCTTGCTTTCAGCTCAGCTTCTCTTCATCTTTCAGAGCCATATGATAAGAATCCTCCACATTTCGAATGATCATCATTCTCATCTCGTCCTGAATGTCATATCACAGACCATTCATGTATCTAACAACATTTTCATCATCGCTTTCCCGATGACCTTCCTTGATGTTTATCTTGTAGAACTCTTTAGTGTATTCCTTAACTGACATCAGCTTTTGTCTCAAATTCTACATCCTCTGAAACAGAGTGATTTGATAATCCTTGGGTATGAATTTGGCTTTCATCTTCACAACCATTCTATCCCAACTCTTGATTTTCTACTTGCCTTTGCAGCATCTGTCAGCTTGCAGTTCATCCCACCACAATGTTGCATGCCCTTTAAGTCTTGTGACAACATGTTTGACTTTCTTGTCTTCCTCAACATCCTCATAGTCGAAGTATTTATCCAGAGTTATAATCCAGTCTAGAATATCTTCAACATCCAGGTTTCCTTCATATACTGGAATGTCCATTTTTGCTTTGGCACCTATCCTTGCAACAACCCTAAATAGGTGTTCATCCACAGTATCCTTGACTACAACTTCTCCTTCGTGTCTAGCTTCATTTTCACTTTCAGCCTCGTCGATATCCCCAGCGTTGACTGTGCGCCTCTGTGTTGTCTCCATGGCATCAAGCCTAGCACGTAGTTTGCGTATTTCCCTTTCCACTACTGGATCAGGCATTGCCATTGGCCTGTCTCTTCTCCTTGGCAGCATGGTTGTAAACTCGTGAGATCGGAAGAGC
>CBVK0102445030.1:962-16147 GCA_900067695.1 Picea abies
TACTATCCATGATTCATATGACTCAGGGATTTCATGAAAAATGGTTGATATCATGTTAATCAAAGTGACAAAAGGAGGAGGAATATCGGGTGGTGAAATAGGAAACATACCCATTAAGGTTGAATCTTTTAAAAGACCCACGCCGACATTCTCATAATCGAGAGGTGTCTTTGAGATAAAAGGTACATTGCTAGTATGGGAATCAGAATTAAAGAAGGTCAGTTGGTCAACAATAATGACCTTTCCTTGGTGCAGGAAATGTAACACATGAAAAAGGGTAGACACAACTGCGTGCATGGAATCAATCCAACTACGACCAAGTAGAAGCTTGTAATCAAGAGGTGCATCAAATACCTCAAACTCAACATTGACCGATTTACCTTCTAATGTAATAGACAACGAAGGAAGAACACCATAAGGTTTAAAACCTGTACCATTGAAGGCCTTAATAGTATTGTGCAACTCGGTAAGGGTAGGAGAGCCAATAACTTTCCAGCAAGTAACAAACATAATGCAAGTCGAGGATCCTTCATCAATAACAGTTTGAAAGATATTTTTTTTTTCCACAACAACTTGGATCTGAAACACTAATTGAGGAGGAAGCCTTGGAATATGATCTTCCAAGTAAAATATTATTGAATTGGTATCAGTAGGATCAATTCCACCAATATCCTTTAACAACGCCTTCCGTTGAGTAGGAAAACTTTGAAGGACTTCAAGAGTTGACATCACGGAGGGTGCTTGCGCAAGGTATTCTACAATACTATAGTTTGAGTAGGAAAACTTTGAAGGACTTCAAGACTTGACATCACGGAGGGTGCTTGCGCAAGGTATTCTACAATACTATAGTTTTGGGCAACACACGTGTGAGGATTAAATGAAGACTTTTGAACAATGCCCTTGGGAGGAGGATGAAGAACTGTATCTAGGCCCGACCATTTGAGATGAAGAGGATTGTTTGGAGGTGAAGTTGGAGGAGAAGTTTGAACCAACGGAGGTGGTAAATCATGAACTTTCTCTTCCAATGTAGAATAATATTTGGCTCGAGTTGCAACTGCAACTTCGTTCTTCTTGGAGTCACCAGTGCACATAAGGACATAATATGTGGTAGAAGGAGACGGTTGGTCATGAATGAAAATGGTTGTGACAAGACGACATGGTTGTGACAAGACGACAAGTGTAGAAGGTTTCCTGGCTCCTTGCAGGAACTTATTAACCTCAATGCGTCATGGAAAATCTTTCGTATAATGATCGTCACCACAAATAAGGCAAGGGTAACGTGGTTTACATTTATCTTTGTCATCAGTAGGTTGTGTTTTGGGATTCTGATATTGTTGATTATTATTTTTTTCCTCCTTATTCTTACCCTTTCCTTTCTTTTTATTTTGATTTTTACCGGTAGGTGTGGATTGAACCGAATTAACTTCAAAAGTTTTGCCGGAAGAAGGAGTATGTTGTACATTAGAAGCAGTAGACTTAGGATTGGTATGACTAGCTTGTGTAGACTGAGTCTCAGCATGAAAGGTGCCAATCACACCATCAACAACATGAGAAGCTATTGGAGATGTTGGGGTAGGATTCGTAGAAGGATGAGGAGATTCAGAGATCAAGTTGTAAACTGTGCCTGTTTGCGAATAAACGAGATCTAGATATTGAGCACAACTAATTGCCTTCTCTTCAGTGATGAAACCACCCATGGAAACATCACAGGTGATAGGCCTAATGAGTGATTTGGTAAACCACTCAGCCAATATTTTATTAGGAAGGGGAACTTTGATTAAGCATCTTCTCCTCTTCTCCTCCTCCACTCATGGATGTGATCATAAATATGAGTGGAAGAAGATTGTTTAAAATAACTCAAAATTTTGGTTCCTATCTCATATTGAATTGGCAATTGGTAATGTGTTAAGAAATCCATGGCTAGGGTATTAAATTCATTAAATAAACTTTGCTATAACTCAATATACCATTTGGCTACCGAACCCGTGAGATTTCATTGGAAAATTCATAATCTTATGGAGTCATCCATCAATGACTTGGATGAACACCAAAGATGGAAAGTCATGACGTTATTATTTGGGTCTTCTCCCAATAGGCCATCAAATTTAGGAATGTTAGACGGTAATTTGGATGGTATGATGGGCCAATAAGGGGAATGTAAAATAGGATCATTCAAAATCCTAGACAAATCCAGTAAATCCAAAGTAGAAAGAAAAGGCAACTGTCTGTTCACTTGAGGAAATTGGTAGTTTTGAGGAGGAAGTCCCATAGGTATACCAGTAGGACCATAAGCAGTCTATAGATAGTTAGACGGTCCTAACAGATTCTATCGTGGAGGGTTTTGATTCAAATAGCCAATGGGGTTTGATTGATTAAGTATGTTCCCTTGGAAAGGAACATTAGACTGAAAATTTTGACCCTAAGTAGGATTCATAGAACCTGGATAAGGTTGATCGAGATTAGGGGGTACAAAAGAATTAACTTGATAATGTTCCCCCCTAGACAATTGTTGATTCCCTTGGAAAGGAATATTCCAAGGTTGAGATTGTAACATAGGTATATTTTTTCAATAAATTGGGTTATGGCCTCAAACTTGAGGTTTTCCCCCAACTTGAGGTTGGCCTCCAACAGGAATCTGAAAACCAGAAGTGACATAATGACTGGTGCCTCCAACTGGATTAGAGCCACTAGGGCCAGGATGATTAGATCACCCAGACAAAGGTGGAGGAGGAACGTAAGGCCCTCCGGAGAGAACCTAGGTAGGCATAAGAAAAAAATGACTAGCAACATTATACCCAGAAGGACCAAAAAGTATAGACCCTCCGGATGGATTCTGGGCAGGAATAGCAATGGAAGTATTCAAAGCATTATACCTAGGAGGAAGTGATGGATTTGGTCTAAGTGGAAGTGGTGTTCCAATAGGATCTTGAGTGATAACCAAATTTCTGGTAGAAATAGTCGTAGCTTGTGGGACCATGGTAGAGTGGGCCATCTGGAGAGGAAGAATTGAGTGAGAACCAACCAACAATTGGTATGAAACTGTAGTGACATTACTGGTGGTGCTAGTAAAATGATATAAAGGTACTGTATAGGTATAAAACGTCTCAGGAATTTGTGATGCCATAGGTTAATTAGAACTTGTTCCTAGTGCACCAAAAATATCATGTCCTGAAGAAGGGGCAGAACTATGATTAAAAATTCCATCAATGTGAGTTGGGGTTCTAAATGATTCACTTTGAAAAAGTAGATCGTCTACTCTAGATCCTGTGTTAGGTCTAGTAGGTACTTCAATATTCTCGACAACAACAATTTCTCCTGATGAGTTCATCTAGGGAAAATGTGTATCTTGTCTGATACTTAACAACGGATTTGGGGGAAGTTTGAATGCCTCTAAAGAATACAAAAAAATTTGAAATCCCTCTAAAGAATGTGAACTTCCAACCTTAGAGGCTACTTCATTATTGATTGATCCCTTAGGAGATCCCTCTGGTGACTTATGAAGCAAAGGGAGTTAACATTCTGTATCTTCCAGGGGTAGCCCTTGAATCCTACTATTGATGATTGCAGCTATGGGATACATTCTCCAGCTTACAAACCCGTGAGATGTGGAACATGTTAGCTATGTGAGTCTTTCTCTCAGCTTACAAACCTGAGAGAAAGCCCCTAAGAAGGGTATGTGGTTCCTTCCTGAGACAGAGCTAGGAACGTAGATATGACCTCCTCAATTCAGAGAGAGAGAAGAACTCTAGATGACTATCTAGTGGTAAAGGCAGTCTGATGAGTTGGATGTGCCTGTGGCTAGGTACAAGGTGAACATGTGAAATCCCAAAGTGTTGGGTGCATTGTCATGTGAACATAAATGAAGATGATGTATTAGCCTCCTCTGAGAAAGCAGAGTTAGCAAGAAGACTCCAGATGGTTCTCCTGTATGAGGCAATGAGAAAGAAGATCTGTAGAGTGGATGTGTCTGTGGATGAGCACATGTGAACATGTGAATATCTAGTTCTTTTGTGTAATGCAGTGAACCAGAGATTTAAGATCCCTATGGATGTGCCCCTAGTGGATGAGCACTAGTGGGTGTACCATATCCTTTGCTATATATATTTCTCAAGAGTTAGACCTACCTGTAACCCTAATTGTTATGTAAAGAGTACATGTCGGCCCCACCTTAATGTGATTAATAATAAATATAAAAGATAATTAATATTAATATTAATAATGATGATGATAATGATAATAATAATATTAAATTGACTTATAGAGGTCGACATTGTTAAGCCAATAGACGCCTTTGTTGATTGGAAAAGTCTAATATAAGAGATGATTCCCCATTGCGGAATGATATATTTCTTGTGCGTTTGGAAATAATAGCAAATACATCTAATTGGGAAAAGGTTCTCACCTCACTTGGGCACTAGTATTCTAGGGCTTAAGCACCCTCTTGTGTGTTAGGTCATTCTTGGTGGTGAAGGTCTTTCTCTTGAAGAATATAGCAAAGGATTTGGTTGGGTTTTCTTCCCTTGTTGAGAAGGGTTTCCCAAGATACTTCTTATGTTCTTGTGCATGGTGTTTCTTCTTGTGATCTTGGTTGTTGCAACATTATTGTTTATGGTTAAGTGAAATGAAAAATGGAATAAAATTCATGCTTAACCTAGCTTATAAAAAACTAACATGGTATCAAAGTAGGATTGAAGAAAACCATTGCACACTACAAACTGAAGGCAAGATCCGTGGTAGAGGTGAAGAGAAGAGGGTGAACCTCTTCTTGGAAAAATCTATAGTTGTTGATAAGGATGGACCCCTTGTAACAAATCTATAATAGATAAGGGGGCCATATCTCCTCCCTATGGTAAACTCGACCTCTAATCAACACCTATGGCATATGGAAAAGAGGCTGCAGCTTATGGGAAGGTACAGACCCCTCCATTAACCATTTATGGCAAGAATCAAGGCTTCCGCAACCACTCATTCTAGGTGGAAAGGAATTCAGGAACAACATAAGGGGAAGCCACTTATCTCTTGATGGCCCAACCTTCTAGATGAAAAGAGAACATCCACAACCATCAACCCTTTCAGGACAACCACTAAGAAATAAAAACCACATACTTGTGGCACATATAACTGAGGCAACAATTTATTTTTTATAAAGTTCAAGGTTGTTATAGCCAGAAGGACCCCATGACAGGCCTCCTAAAAAAGCATGATCGCTTGCCAAAATTTATGAGTTATGAAAACTACAAGTATTGTTGTGATACGTACAGGAAATTGGGGCTCTTTGTATCAACAGTAAGAAAGTACTCTGTCTGGTGAAAGTTATAAAACAACAGAGGTTTTATGTCACCACGTAGGCCTGATTAGAGTTGGTAAAGGTTGAGTAAAGACGATTCCTTTAGCCAATGGTGACAAAAAAATTGAAACTACAGGTTGATGATATGATTGTTAATATATGGGATGCTGAGACCAACTTGGTGGATGGTAATTTCACACTTGAGAACAAGATATCACCTTCAAGTTATGTCATTGTTTTGGATCGACTTGTTGTAGACAATACTCAGTTATTGTTGGCAGTTCCCATGCAAAATGAAGTGTGAATATATTCATAGAAGATACACTCACAAAGTCTAGATAAAAATGAACATTTACACATTTAAAATCTAATGTTGTCACTAAGGTATAAAAGGACCAAGTCTGAGGTCTGTTCTAAGCATGTAGAAAGTTTCTACTAGACCATAGTATAGGTGGATACAAAAAAAACAAGGAGAACCTTCTTTGGTGTACACTCTCAGGTATGCACTTGTATATATTATTTATGTTTGTCATGAGGGAAATTGTAGGAGGAGGGAACCTTTTCCGAAGTTATGGATTCGGAGGGATGAACAACACACTCAAAGTAAAACAACTCCAGGTTTGATTGTTGTTATTGTCATCCCTCTAAACCTATATTCCTATAATTTTATACATTACAAGTAGGTGTTGTAGCTGTGACAACATTCCTTAAATTGCTTTGATTCTAGAGATGTACTCATTATTCTCATCTAGGAGATATTCTTGTGTCGATTCTCTTTTTTGTTTTCTTGTTCCAGATATGTTAAAAAATAAAAGAAGATTCTTACCATTCAAAGGGAGACAGACATTACTCCAGGTTATCCAAGTTCTCCAGTTGATATGTTCATAGATATTGTAGTAGAGCATAAAATTCCTACCTAGACTCACTCTGCAAGAGACAAAGAAACATACAATCCTCTCAAGGCACATTTTGAGAAATCAAAAGAGATTTTTGAGCTATCCTTTAGTCATGAGCCACTTCATTGATGTTGAGACTCCTTGTCTTAGAGAAACAACAAGAGAATTGGTATGGAAAAATGCCATAACAAAAGAATACCAGAATGATTCATAAGATATTATCCAGGGACCAGAAAGGGAAGTCTGTGGTAACTTCCAAGTGGATCTATATGATCAAACATGCAGTTGATGGAAGTGTCAATAAATACAAAACAAGATCTATAGCCAGAGGTTTCTCACAAACAAAGGGAGTTGCCTATTATGAGACATTTGATCCAGTAAACCCAATACACTTCCATCCATACTACCATTCCTGAGTTCGAAACTATATCTGATAGTTAAATTCTTGATGAGTTTGGATCTCAACAAGAGTGTTGCTGATCCAAACCTATATCATTACAGTGTTGGTGATGAGAGCATGATTTTGATGACTTATTCAGAAAGCCTTGTTTTTGGATACAAGTAATCCTTAACTTCTGAAGTCGAGATGAAGAATATGAGTATGATGCACCACTTCTTGGGACAAGAAGTATGACAGAGGACCAATGAGATTTTCCTGAGTCAAGAAAAATATACAGATAAAATATTCAGTATGATAGAATGAAAAATCCACCGTGATGGATTTAAATAAGAAGATTGATGATGATTCAGATGAGACTGATCCACAACTAATTTGATCACTAATGTATTTAGTTAACACCAGAATTTATTCACACCATGTAGGGAATGTGATGAGTCAACCGAGACAGACTCACTAGGAAAAAAAAAAAACATGTATTGAGATACATACGAGGCACAGTTGGATATGGTCTAAGATATGACTCTAGTGTGAACTTGATTTTACAGGATATGTCAATTTAGATTGAGCATAAAGTACAGTGGACCGGAAGAGCACATCCAATTGATATTCTATTGTGAAGTTTACCATGGTTTCCTAATGCAGCAGGACACAAAACTCAGTGACCTTGAGTACCACAGAGGCAGAGCATATAACATTGAGTGCGTGAAGCAATGTGGTGTCACAAGATTTTGACAAATTTACTTGACCATGAGATGGATCCTATGATGATAACCTAGAACCATGTGTAAATCTCATGTTTCTTGATGAATTGAAATACGATGAGATGAAATATCCTTATATCAGATATATGATGTAGAGGAAAAGCGTACACTTGCAGTACCTTCCTACACATGAGAAGATTGCATACATATTCACCAAACTAACTTGGTGAAGAATTCCTTACTAGTTGAGAGGGAGTATTGATAACTCCAGCCAAGATAAAATTCAGATCACATCTGTGTGAGACTTGGCATGATGAAGAATTCCTCCCTATATGAGAGGGAGTGTTGATGATTGAAACTATGTGATACATTCTCCATCTTACAAACTTGTGAGATGTGGAACATTGCAGTTATGTGAGTCTTTCTCTCATCTTACAAACCTTAGAGAAATCCCCTAAGAAGGGTACGTGGTTCTTGCCTGATACAGAGCTAGGAACATAGAGATGACCTAATTGATTCGGAGAAAGAGAAGAAATCCAGATTATTATCCAATGGGAAATGTGATTTGATGAGTTGGACGTGCCTGTGGCTGAGCACAAGGTGAACGTGTGAAATCCCAAAGTGTTGGGTGCATCTCCATGTGAATAGAAATGAAGATGATGTATTAGCCTCCTCTGATCAAGAATATTTGATGAGAAGACTCCATATGGTTCTCATGTATGAGGCAATGAGAAAGAAGATCTGTAGAGTGGACATGCTTGTGGACGAGAACAGGTGAACCTGTGAAGATCTGGTTCTTTTGTGTAATGCAGTGAACCAGAGCTTTGACATCCCTATGGATGTGCCCCTAGTGGATGAGCACTAGTGGTTGTATCAGATCCTTTTTTATATATATTTTTCAAGAGTCAGACCTACCTGTAACCCTAATTGTTATGTAAAGGGTACAGGTTGGCCCCACCTTAATGTGATTAATAATAAATATAAAAGATAATTAATAATAATAATAATAATATTAAAGTGACTTAGAGATATATGTAAGGGATGATTCCCCATTGTGGAATAATATCTTTCTTGTGTGTTTGGAAATTACAACAAATACATCTACTTGGGAAAAGGTGTGCACCTCTCTTGGGCACTAATCTTCTAGGGCTTAATCACCCTCTTGTGTGCTAGGTCATTCTTGGTGGTGAAGGTCTTTCTCTTGAAAAATATAGAAAAGGATTTGGCTGGGTTTTCTTCCCTTGTTGAGAAGGGTTTCCTAGGATACTTCTTGTGTTCTTGTGCACGGTGTTTCTTCTTGTGATCTTGGTTGCTGCAACATCATTGTTTATGGTTAAGTAAAATGAAAAATGGAATAAAATTCATGCTTAACCTAGCTTATAAAAAACTAACACCTACATGAATGATGAAGGTCGATGTTGGCTGAACCAAATAATATGGCCAACTAGAGAAATAAACAACACTCACTAATAAAATATAGAAATCAAACCAAGCAAACAAACCTTCTTATTTCTAAGTCACTATTTGGTGATGAAATCCAATGTCATGAAATCAATACAATAAGGGGTTGGGGTAAAGCAGGTGGAAAAATTACGTTGATGACCTGCTTAATAGACTTACACCCTGGTGCAAGTTCCCACACATAATCGTGGGTATACCCTCCAAGGAGCCTAAGTGATTTTGGCCAACGTCGATTCCAGGTACCATGGAGACTTGCCCCTCCACAGTCACCTTGTGTAAAGACCCTAAAGAGATAGGCTACTGAGGTTACCAATTACGAAAATGATTCCTGGGGAAACAATCAACAATCCAATCCACATACAAAGGCAAAGTATCTAGCCCGAAATCAACTCGAGAATCTCCCACACATAATCTTGGGTATACCATCAAGTGACCCCCAATAATACATGAAATCTCTACACTAAGACCAACAAAGCAGGGTGAGTAACTCTTCTAGTCCTAATGCAACCTCATGATTGACCCTTGTGTGAGAAGGGCTTCCCAGGACAAAATGTAGCAAGTGGATTTGAACTCTCCCTATCAAAAGATACTATTGTGTGTTTTTATGCTTTGGAGAGTGTGCCTTACAACCTATTCCAAAGTTCTATCCTGGATAATGTTGGTGAAGATAATTTCTAGAAAATAAAATTTGCTAATAAATTTTAAAATTACGTGGTATTTTAAAGGTTGTTGTTTACTCAAAATGGATATGGGAATGAAACTGATGATGTATGTGACCTTGACCCAATAAAATGAAAGAAGAGATGAATATGAAATCTTTCAATTTGATGAACTCTAATTATAGTAGGGAGAAGGTATCTATTTTTGAAGTACAAAAGCTACGAAATACAATTTCTCAATTCTTGAATGAACAAAATACCAAACAATCAAAACTACAAAATTTTCCAACTTTTCTCCTTTAACAAATATTTTGAATGCAATAATTTTCTTATGAAAGATTACTAAAAAGAATAAATGACTTCATTTCTTACTTTGTCAAATCAAATAAGAGATGTAATGAAGAAAAGAAAGCATAATCCAAGAAAATTTACACACTCTCAACACAATTCCCAAATCAAATTCATAATGTAGACAAAAATGAAATTGATTGGAAAGTATTTTGTCAAATGCAAACAAAAATGTCTCTCAATCAATAAACAATATGGAAAATAAAAACAATCCAAAACTTCAAATAAATAAAAAACCCTTTGTCAAACAAGCACTCAGATCAAGATCCAAAGATTATACCCTTGCGACAAGAATCAAAAGAAAAACTTGCAAAATTTACAACAAAAGATTTTCAATCCCTGAAAACCAATGAAAAGAAAGCTTCAAACTCATGAATCAATCAATCACTGGTATTAGAAGTTCATCCCGGGAAATTGAGGCAAAACTGGGTGAAAAAAGAAAAATTGGCTCAATCCAACAATTCCTCCAGTAATTGTCGCAGGTTGCAGTGGAGCATAGTGTGATGAGCTAGGATCATTGTAGGCTGCCAATAGGGACCAGTGCGATTTCGTCGCACTGGTGTTCACAAGTAGGGTATGATGTCATAGGGTCGTCATAGGATGTCTATATAGTACAATGCGACGATATCTGTAACTAAGGAAAAAATGGAAGAAAAACAAAAAATCTAATTGAACTTTTAGACCTAGGGAGTCCAGATGGATCACCCACATACTCAAAGAATGAATTTAACCAACAAAAGGAAGGATAAAACAAAATAAGAGGCACAAATCCAAAATAAAGTCATATCCCCAGTATGGTCGCCAATGTTTTTATCAAATTAATCGGTAAATGTAGACATAAACAGATCTCCCTAGATCCCACTGGAAACTAGAACAAAAAATAATAAAATGCACACTTCACCTTAAACTTCATCATCATGTGAACTATTTTAATGAGTTACAAGTGGCGTACCTTTTAAACGATGTTTTTCCTCACTAGTGTCATATTTGTAGCTCCTTCCTTGTGTTTTAAAAATGGTAAGCCTTTCTAAGAATCACAAACCAACAATGAAGGAAAACAAAGACACACACATTCTAATGAAGTCCATGTATATGATCAAGGAATTATACAATAGAAGACGAGATGCTTATATAGGGAAGAAATGCATTACTGTATTAAGTGAATAGAAAGTGGAGAATACAACCCATGCCTTGATGTTGCAAGGTATCCTTTTGATTATTTTTTTCTCCAACATACACACCTTTGCTCCAATGTCTTGAATGAAGAAGATCCACAATCTGACTAGAAGAACTAAAGAAAATCTCTGAAGCATAATCTGAAGTAGAACTCTCCATAAAATTCTTATCCTTTCTTAGCCTTTTCCATGAGATATCCCTCTTTATATAGTGTTAAAGAGATATTCATGAGGAGATTAGGATAATCACACCAAATCAGAGAAGCGAGTAAGATCCAAACCGATCGAAGGCCACCTCATATTCTAAAAGATCCCCATTCTAGAACATTCATGAAATTTGACTTTTTCCAAGTTTTAAGCATCATCACACCCTACACACTTAGCAACATGCGACGACATCACAGTCCAGGTATAGTGAAGGATGCGATGATCAGGCATCGTCACACTCCATGAATAGAGCAGGGTGCAAGGACCTTACTTCATATAGTTTTTGGCAGAGGAAATCAAATCACTTTTCCCATAGAGAAAGTCTCTTGTAATAATTTTAGGGAACATGGACACTTGTTGTCAAGTGATCACCGAGGTGACCAAAATAATGTGTAACATATAAGGTCTTCTCTTATTCTTGTGAGATTACTTACTTTCATTCATTTTGAGTTATATTGGAGTCTTAACCCTCTTGTTGACAACAAGGTCTTATTGAATATAACAGGATTGAAGGATTGTGATACATATTTCAACAACTTATTCATGAAAGTTTGATCATATGATCTTGATAGTCTGTGTATTCTAATTTGTATATGAATTAGATTTCATTACTGATAGGGAATATTTTGCAAAATCAGTCTGTGATATTTTCATGGCTAAGATGATCTAGACTTCTAGTCTCAGTCATCTCTTGTTGTCAGAGTCTTTTTGTATGGTTCCCATCAGAGATCTCTAAATCTGATCTTGGTCCATATCCTTGCAGGGATTTGAAAAGGGGTTGTGATTATAATTTGGAATAACATTAATAAAATCACTTTGCTAATTTTGGTCTCACATGTGTATTTTTTGATACTATTTTCAGATATGAATTTCATTTGTTTCTTAATCACCTTCCCCCCAAGTGCAGGGGTTTATGATTCCATATCAGTTGAAGGGACATGTAGCATCCCTTATTTTACTAGAAAAATATTGATCCAAAGAGGGATTTCCCACAACAATATTCCTCTAGCTCCTTCTTGGAATACTGATTTGGCTTTTGAAAAAGATTGGTGGTTCTCTGCAACAATCTCTATAATATATTCTTCCATGGTAATCTGCACCCAAAAGTCCACAACACGAGTGATATGCTAATCTAATTGGTGAAGAGTTGCTAAATGATCAACATTCTATTTATATATTCTTTTGACTCGATGTTTGTATTATGGTGCTTCTTGTAGCTCTTCTATCCACTAAAATACCTCTTCAGGAAATTTGATCCAAAATATCTCATAATGGTCACTCGCAGGTTCCGAATAGAAAACAACACTCTTCACAACCTGAAATATTTTGTGTCGTAGCTAGACTTCTTGTTGTATAAACTTGTCACACCTTCTTTTCCACCAATTCTCAATGTCATACTTAAGCATGAGATGAGGAATCCTCTGAAAACTCACTTTAAAGTTGGGTCCCCCCAATAGAACCATTTGTTGGCACAAAATCAAGACTAGGGTTCTCAGAGGTTACCAAAAAAGGGTACCATTGTAGTCTAGGAGCATTGGCATATTCAACCTTCCATAAGGGAAGGAGGTCTCACCCAAAGTGTATCTGAGACGTGTGAGGTGAAGAGAGTCAAAGAGAATGCATCATTAGGTTTAACATTACCATGTTCAAGTTCACACACCAATACGCAAAGAAAACCATACACAATGAGTGAATGCTAAATATACATGAAAAAAGTAATTGTGCAACATAGAAACTATGGATTCATACACATTATAACAAAATTGAAGGGCCCAAATATTCTTCTATATTATCATCTTCTCAAAATTGTCATACATTGATCACATCTCTCATACAACAACTTACGTAGCATAAGCTACTCCTAGATACCCATTACAAACTTTGAGCTTCTGTGCAAGCATAGTAACATTCACAACCCTTTACAATAGCTTCCCGAAATTGATTAAAAAATAGTGATGATAATAATAACCCTTAGTAACACTTGTAACCCTTTTCCCATTACATTGCTCCATATTTATAGTTTTCCCTTGGGCACTTCTTGAATTCTTGATTCTGTTGTCTTTCTAGCTTTGATTCTTCATTCCATTGTCTTTCCTTGCATGCGTTCGAAGATATTTTTCTCTTTACACTGCTCGTCCAACTAGCGCATGATGCTTTTTGGTTGTTTTCACTACTATTACACTTTACATTTAACTTCTTGCTCGTCTAACTATTTTCCAATACTTCAAGTCTTTCGATGACCTTCTACGCTTTCCACAAAAATTTGGAATTCCCAAAATCATACATACCTAAAAAAAAAAGGGCCCAACAATGCCTCGAGGTGGCCCCAACTCTACGAGAGCGATCCTAAATTCGCTACCACTTACCAGATGCTTGGTGTAGGAACACCTGTCACTAAATTTCATCTTTAGGACAAATTTTTGTGCCATCTGGGCCATCTCTATGTTCCTTCAAGAGAGAGGGTGAAGCTAATTTGGGAATCTCACTACAGTCATATGAAGGGACACTTTGGTGCGGAAAATACAATGGCATTGTTGTATAAGTATTTCTATTGGCCAAAAATTCAATAAGAAGTCGACAAGTACATCTGGTCTTTCACTTCCTGTATTATTTCCAAACCAACCATTAAGAAGAAAGGGTTTTACACCCCTCTCTCTACTCCCAAAATACCCTAGGAATCCATCATGATGAACTACATGTCTATCCTTCCTTCAACCAAGCACGGCAATGATTGTGTTTTTGTGGTGGTTGATCGATTTTCTAATATGTCCATTATGATAGGCTGCAAAAAGAGTATCACAATGGAGGCCACTACCAATCTCTTATTCGAATGAGTGTGGGTACATTTTGGGATACCACATACCATCATCTCAAATTGAGACATTAGGTTTCTGATCACATTTTGGTCAAGCCTCTAGTTACTGTTGGACACTGAGCTCACCAAATCCACTGCCTTCCACCCCCAAACTGGTAGCTAGATAAAGGTCTTCAATATGATGATTTTGCATATCTTGTGCATGTACAACTCCAAGAATCCATGCACATGGGATGAGATTCTCGCCTATGATCAACATAACTATAAAAAATCTCTCCATTGCTTGATCTTCCACAACTCCTTTCAAGTGGGGTTGGGATTTCAACCATTGGGTCCCATTGATGTCACACTACCCCTTGCGATCACATAGGAAGAATATTCCCATGCTCGATCCTAGGAAATCAAGGCCACCAAGTTTATTGAACAGATTCAACACATTCACAAATAGGTCCATGATATTTTGTAGAAATCCAATGCTAAGTACAAGTGGTGCCACGATCAACACTGGGTGCCACACATGTTTCAGGTGGGAGACAAGGTTTGGTTTCATTTGAAGAAGGATCTCCTTACAGGACCCCATCAGAAGCTTCTTCCACTTTTTTATGGTCTTTACACCATCACCAAGGTTGTGGGCGAGAATACTTTTGAGCTAATTATTCCCCCCTTCTTTGGATTTCACCCAATATTCAATGTGGACCTCCTTTGGCCATATTTTCCACCATTATTGGACACATAAGATATAATATATCATTTTATCATGGACACACATGTTAAGGGAACTCACCAATAGAGGATGCAAATTTATTAGGTTGTCAAAGGAGGGAAACTCCTACACCGAGGCAAGTGGCTCACCCATGCCCAAGTTCAACAGAAGTTTCCCCATATAATGGGGGAAATCAATGTAATGGAGACCATTTATTCCTAAGGGGGGAGGATTTATTCAAGTGGATATCGGTGGCCACCCACCTATTCCACTGGCTCAAAGCATAATTTTCCACTTTGGAAATTTTCTACACTTTTCGAGTCTTGAACTTCTAAGGCCATTCTAAAGCCTTAAACGAATTTTTTATGGGTGAAAAAATACCCAAACAATATTTGAAGGCATGTTTTGGGCTGACTGAAATATGTACTTCTTGGAAATACCTTTCAAATGAGCTATCGAGTGTACCAAATGAATATTGTTTGCAAAAGTTACGACCCTGGGAAGTTGGCATACCAACAAACCCATCGAGGCCC
>CBVK0102445043.1:0-11763 GCA_900067695.1 Picea abies
ATGTATGTATGTATGTATGTATGTATGTATGTATGTATGTATGTTATTTTGAACCCATGACACAAATCCCAAATAATGATGGCTAGCATCTTTTGCAGACCATAACACATTTCCATTGCCTATCATCCTTGCCAAATATGTGACACATGTTCATCGATTAAGACTAATATAATAAAAACTATAGAATGAATACATTTAACCATAGTATATTATATTGTAGCTTTGAAAGGAATACATCTATAAAATAAATACTACAAGATCTATTGTCATTAGTGTTAGAATAATGTAGATGTGCTCATTTCACCATAGACAATGCTACACCAGTGTCACCCATCCATAGGCACAAAATCCACCCCTGAGCACCTTAACCTTTGAAAGAAAGAATGATTCCGGGAAGCTACACCAGAACCAATAGATGACCAAGGGAGTGCACTTTCTCCAAGGGTAACGAACACGAGAAAGTACCAGAAAGACTGAACAAGAGAAACCATACAAATGCAGTTGTTGCTCCTCCTCCTCCAAACTTTCTCACTATCTCTGGCTTCCCGAGTGAGAGTGAGTGAAAAAATGAGACACAACGTCCTCTATTTATATTAATATTTATACTATAGTGGGAAAACCCTCCTATGGACTACACTAGGGTTCAATTGTGTAGGCAGAGCTAACTATCTAAAGTCTCCTACTTTTAACAACTATCCCAACAATACCCCACATTCATACATAAAACACAAAGTATAAGGATCCAGTAGTATTACCTTAAACTCTGCATCCGATGTCGATCCTTTTGCATTCGATCGCTCCTGGACTGCAAGTCTCCTTCCAAGGATGACCTGCATTCACCAAAAGACAAACAAGAAACTATGAACATGCATCTTATATATGAATTAGTGGATTATATGTCATAACAAAATGTAAATCAAACATGAAGATTGAACACATCATATGGTGGGACGGAAAAAGTACTTCTTTATATTAATCTCACAAAGTCACTTACAAAATGAGATTGACGACTGCTCCTCGAACCTGGTCCTGGGCTCCTCTTTACCAAGCTCCAATTTCTTCCACATATCCTTCTTCTCTTACACTTCTCTCTGGAGAATGAGCATAGGATTATGAATGAGGAAAAAGACAAGAATAGAGAATTCTGGCTCAAAACTCATAATGTGGCTGCAAATTCTTGGGGCAAGGGGGGAAAGTGAAATGGGCAGAGTTTCACTATAGCTATGTTTCTCCTTGGAATGAGACCCCAAAACCTCCTTTTATATGACAAAAGGATGGTTATTCGGTTGGATGATGGGATATAGGTGGTCGATTAGTTGGAAAACTACCCAATAGCCCGTAATCTCAATGAATCCCTTGCAACTTTTTATTTTTTGCAACTTTTGTGGGTATATGCGGGCTGTAATGGTGCAACTAGCATAAGTATGTGGGAAGTAGTGGTGCAGGGCGCATTCATCTTCAAAAATTGTGTTTTTAAGAAGAGTTGTTCAGTGTTGGCTTGGAAAAAATAGTAAGTAAGATGGCCTGATGGAAGGTATGCACGTATTGTGCAATTTAGGGTTATAACATATGCCCCCTAATGTGTGAGGTCAGAAGAGCATCTGATGGCCGAAATACATTACAAATATTCACCAAAGTACGAAGCGAGTGAGCTCGAGACCAAAGTTTGGGAGGTGCCATCTGCAAAATAAAAATTGTCTCACTGAGGAGGGCATACCCATGCTCGGGATGAAATAAATCATGGTTGCCAATCAAATACATTATAGATTCATGTCATATAACTATATAAAGTGTAGCTGCGAGCAATACACAGTGGATCTACATTTCAAAATCAAATATATACTTGTGTAGTATCCATCTTCAAGAAGCCAACGATGCCTAATAGTTGGAGATAAGGTCTTCAGAGCTCGAGAAACAACTTCAAGATCTTCAAAACTTGGGTAGGAGTGTAATGTGAGTGTACGACTTCACTACCCAGAGGTCTTTGACGGCTCGTCGGGGAACAAACAGGAGGATCTCGGTGATCAGGCAAAGAACTTCATTGATTTCAAGAAAAGATTTGATTAGACTTTCGGGATGGTCGGGCATGAGGGCAAGAGATAAACTGTAGAGAGGCTGACTCAAATTGGATAAAAATTCCCTTGGACAATAGCACGACTGATGATCAGACTCAGGAAGCAAGACATTGACATATGTTCACGATGCAGGAGGTAAGTCAAACTCTCCATATGTTTGGAAGGATAACCAAATGGAGGAGGACATAACTCTATGTTATGAGAACAACTTCCTAAGGTCATATTAAATACAAAATATTGACGAACAAACAAAAGGATGTGCTTTGTACAAGGGTGACTCATTGTGCTGCCATAAAAATAAAATACTTTTTTCCATGCTATTTTTGGGGTATATTTGATTTTTTTGTCTTTTTCAATATTTTGGAGATCTTGAAAAAGAATAAAATAATGCTACGTTACAAAGGAGGTACAAGTGTCGCAAGCATATTAGTTCCAAGTGCAAGGAACACACTAATGCTCACTAGAGCAAGGAGATGTGTAGGGAAAGGACACTGAGGAAAATTCCTCCATGGGTGAAGGTGTCAAGATGCAAAGGCAAAGTGATACAAGGCTTGTGTATAAGGCATGCTTCAAAGGTTGAGTTGAGAGCAACATGGAGCCGACATTAGGCCAAAGATGCAGAGATGCAAATGAG
This sequence comes from Picea abies, assembly GCA_900067695.1. Taxonomy (NCBI): domain Eukaryota; kingdom Viridiplantae; phylum Streptophyta; class Pinopsida; order Pinales; family Pinaceae; genus Picea; species Picea abies. The sequence continues at coordinate 2,710 of CBVK0102445043.1, forward strand.
ATTAATAAGACAAAATGATAACATCCTTCAATGTAATTTTAAACGATCCCAGAGAAGGTAAGCTCGGTGGTTTTTCATTTTTAGAGAGTCTGAAAAAGTGCAAAAGAAGACTCCATCGGGGTACCTTTTTCGAAGATAGTCTAGTCGGTTCGAAAAAGGGGTAAATTAGCATAGAAAAGAAATATATTCAAAACCATTTTAACGAGTGTGACAAAGACAATATCACTCAGAAATATTTTCAATTTTAAGGAGTCTGAAAAGAGCTTAACTATGGACTCGCTGCCTTTTTCTAGATTAAGTCTCCTTAGCCTGAAAAAGGTGAAATTTAATGAGGAGAACTCTCCCAACGAGACAAATCTCTTGAGGTGTACCTTTTTCCTCCTTAATCTACAGGCCTTAAAAAGGGGTAAACTCATGCCAATAGATGTTTTTCTAAACCAATTAACGATTGTGAAAGAACAAGGTCACTCGATGATATTTTCAATTTTAAGGATTCTGAAAAGTGATTAACTATGGACTTTGTAGAGGATGTTCTTCTAGACCAGTTTAATGAGTGTGAAGTAAAAAGGTCACTTGGCTATATTTTCAATTTTATGGAGTCTGAAAGGATCTTAACTATGGACTCCGTGGGGGTTCCTTTTTCATAAATTTAGTCCCTCGGGCCCAAAAAATGGTTAAACTAATACCTGAGAATACTCTTCCAGTGAACCGAAGTTCCTAGAGTATACCTTTGTTCGTACAATTGACCATCCAGACCGAAAAAGGGGTAAACTACCACTGGATAGACGTGCCTTCAAGTTTTAATTTGGCAAGCGTGAAGGACAACAAGATCACTTGAAAATCTTTTCATGTTTAAAGAATCTGAAAAGGGCTTAAATAACACTCTGGAGGGCTACGAATCATGTATGAAACTGGTTCAGGTAGAGCTCACTACTAGGCTCAGACCAAGAGTTTGTTCGATAGTCAACTTGGAAAGCCTCCCAAAAGGGAAGAAAACACAAACCACGGTGTAAGTCCTCCCGCGGTATAGAAATTGTAGTCATGGCTTCAAGGATAGCCTCATCTGAAGGCAATTCAAAATCTGAGAAATCACGCAAATGAGGGTCAACAGTCCCAAAGGGTGAAGTAAACTGACCATATTCCATATGATGATGGAGGCTCTGGCTAGGACTGGTAGAGTCTATCAGTGAAGAATCACAAGAAAAAGGGCTTGAGGATATACAAACAACGAGATCAGACTCAGAAGGAGACTCAAGATCACTTGGACCTAGAAGGGGAAGAAAGGACTCCCATTCCCCCATTGGATAAACCAAAGGATCAATTGTTGAGACCATGTATCGAGAAGGAAAACATGATTGCACAAGTTCCTTCTTAGAAGTAATTGAACACCGAGGAAAAGACGCCACATAATTAACCCGTGGCGGGGTAGAGTCTACATGAACACTAGGAAGATATAAAGGGGAAGCCTGAAATAATGCCGAATTAGGATGGTAATTATTAGATGCCAGCTGGTCGATACTAACAATGCTTCCATTGTGAGGGAAATACATCACCCAGAAGAGAGTAGATACCACAACGTTCATAGCATATACATAGTCATGGCTGAGAAGCATATTAAAATATAATGGGCCTTGCACCACTATAACATCGACAAGGACAATATTCCCACCTAATGAGATAGGAAACCGAGGAAGAATCCCCAAATATTCACTAGGACGTCTGTCAAAATCCAAAAACTCATGCGAAACAGACACAAGCTCGGGAGATCCCAAGACTTTCCAAACTGAGGAGGATAAAATACTTGCAGAGGCTCCTTCATCCACAATACATCGATAAATGTTTGTTGAATTAACTTCAACCCTTGTTTTAAAAGGTACAGAAGAAGGAAGACGAGGCTCAACAAGGTCATTCCAATCAAAGGAAACCATCCTAAGGCTTGGAGGGGGTGTGCTCGAAGTTAGCGGAATTCCCCCTTGTTATGAAGGTACTGAACTGGAAATTCTAAAAACATAGTCGGTAGACACATCACTCCCTAAGAGAAGAGTGGGATCAGCCCAAGACTGCATCGACATGACCACTTTGGTAGAATTGACACTCTCCAAGAGAAGAGTCGGATCAGCCGAAGACTACATCGGCATGACCACTTTCTCAACCACTAGATAAATAGGCTTCAAGACTACATGGTCTAAAGGCACTTCACCCCCCAAAAGAGGAATGGGATCAACCGATGACTGCATCGACATGACCAATTTCTCAAACGATGGTTGAATATACTGTGAGGAAACCTCAAAAGACTTAGAATCATAAGAGCTTGCAGATAGGGACCACAATATTTGTACCTCTGGAATGCCAAGGCACAAATGAGTAAGGTGATCTCCCTTGCAAAAATTACAAGGGAACTTACACTTACGTCCTATCTGTCTAGGTTTCTCAATAGAATCAATGCCCCCAACATGACTGGTAGTGGTTGGTTGAACATCTCCAGCATGACTTGCAGAGGTTGGTGATGTGTCGATAACATGGCTCGTAGAGGCTACAGACCTATTACCAGTATGACTAGCAGTAATGGGATTTTTTCCCCCAACATGACTTGCAGAGGCTGGGTGATTTCCCCCAACATGAATTGCAGAGGCTAGGTGGTGGTCTTCAACATGACTTGCAAAGGTTGATGACCTATCTCCAACATGACTTGCAGATTTTGGTGACTTCTTCTTCCTATTATTCCTCTTTCTACTTCGTTTAGACTTTCGGTTACTAGTAACTGTACTTTCACCAGAGGCAGGAGAAGGAGGAGGAAAAGTCTTTGTTGACGAAGGAACATTAACATGGTTCCCATGAAATAAAGTTCTTCACTGAGAAGCATCAAGATAATTCAAGGCATTTGGAATAGTTCCCAACCAAGCCGGTAGTCCCACATTCAACCCAGGAATGTACAAAGTGGCCATCAAAGGGAAACCAACATTTTCGAAGAAAGGAAAAGCACAAGAATCCCCTTGCAAAGGGGTTCCTTGGTTGGTATCATCAGGAAATTTAGCCATGAAAATCTTATGCACAGGTTCTCCCCTTGTGGGATTGTTCAATTCCATAAAATTCTCACACACTAACTCTGGTGAACCAGTGTTATCAAAACAACGCCTATAAAGAGGCGGCTCCACATTTCTAGGAGGAAGACTAAAAAGTTCTCATGACCAGTGGAGTGGGTGGTCTACCACATTAGGTCAGAGGCCCAAAGTAATGACTGACTAACTCACTATGGAAAACTAAGGAGCACATAGAACACACTAAAATCACATAAAGAAAGATCAAGCAGACTACTATCTAGTAGGAAGAACAGTTACACCAGCCAGCACTAGTGCAAATTACCGGTGCAAGTGCAACTCAAACATGGAAGCACCCTCCGGGTATACTCTATAAAGTGTGGCCCGACGTCTGCCCTAGGTATCACGGTATACCCCCACAGTCACCCGTGTAAGTCCCTAAAATAAAGGAAACTAGGTTTCCAGCTCGTGAACAATCACCAGGCGAGTACAATTGACAGTCGGATGGACCACAATGAGCAAGGTAACAAAGCCCGAAACCTACTGAGGGTATCAGAAGCAAGTGGTCCAGAAGATAATTGAGGATCCCAAACAAATTCAGGGTCCAAGAAGCTCCGTAGTCAAATGCAACCAACATAATCCCATGACAAGTCCTCAATATCTATTCCCCACTATGCTTGGTTCGACTTTGGAGGGGTTATCTCTGCTACCTTTCCGCACGTGACCTTGTTTTTATCCCCTGTGTTAGAGGGGGGTCCCAGATAACTTCCACGTTACTGGACTTTTTACACTCCCTAGCACAGACTTGTATGTTTGCTTTATAGCCTTGAATATTTTCCTCTCCAACCTAAATCAAGGCTCTATCCTAAACTAGTTGATTGACCCTACAAACATAAAAATTCTAGTCAATTTTAGATTAGCGTTCATTTTACTTTCTTGATTTACTCAAAAGGGGTGTGGTAGTGAAAATGATGTTGTTAAGACTCTTGTGAATTTTTTTTTTATAAGAACACTAGAAAAGAATGATTATCTTTCTTATTTTTCTTTTGAAATGATTTTAAGATGAGAAGAAAACACAACACTATGCTAATTTCATTTTCTCTTTCAAATAACAATGCAAAACAAATGCCAAGAAAGAAAGAGACCTAACAAGCTAAGTTTTTTTTTATATTTCTTCCAATCAAAGCAGAATTAACAAAAGATTCTAAAAGAAACTGATGAATAAACGATTCATGCCCCCCCCTGACCATGAGGGGGATTTTTTTATAAATGCAATTGATTTTTCTTAAAATTTCAAGCTAAAAATAAGTTAAAAAAGCTAGGAAACACAAGAAATCTTTTTTAAAAAGACAAGCAAACTGATGTCAAAGCTAGGCTAAAAGACTGTAACTATAGAGACCAATACTAAATCAAGAAACCCTTGAGAAGTCATACTTCAATCAGGGAAGAGGATGACTGCCTCTTCATAAGAAAAAGGCTTCTTGACACATGCACGCCACTTACATTTAAGCAGCCTACGTATGTACACAGGTTTTCCAAAGGTAGGGCGCATATGTATGCGTGCAGACCCACTGTAGGTCGCGTACACCTCTGTAACTTCTCAAAAAAAAAGAAAACTAACAATCAAGCTGACCAGGTAGGGAGTACTGGTATAGTAGACCAGAATCCCTTGAAGACTCAGAAACTTACAGAGAACTCAAAGAGGTAATTGAACCAATTAATACACCCAAAAACATCCCCTAAAAACCCTAGAGGCTCCGTAGTATGGTCATCAATTCAGCTATAGTGGGAAAACCCCCCTATGGACTACACTAGGGTTCAATCATGCAGACAGAGCTAATTGTCTAAAGTCTCTTACTTTTAACAACTATCCTGACAATACCCCACATTCATACATAAAACACAAAGTATAAGGATCCTGTAGTCTTACCTTAAAATCCACGTCTGGTGTTGATCCTTTTGTGTTCGGTTGCTCCTCGATTGCAAGTCTCATACCAAGGCTGACCTGCATTCACCAAAAGACAAACAAGAAACTATGAACATGCATCTTATATATGAATTAGTGGATTAGATGTCATATAACAAAATGTAAATCAAACATGAATATTGAACACATCATATGGTGGGATGGAAAAAGTACTTCTTTATATTAATCTCACAAAGCCACTTACAAAATGAGATCGATGAATGCTCCTCGAACCTAGTCCTAGGCTCCTCTTTACCAAGATCCAACTTCTTCCACGTATCCTTCTTCTCTCACACTTCTCTCTAGAGAATGGGCATAGGCTTATGAATGAGGAAAAAGGCAAGAATAGGGAATTCTGGCTCAAAAATCACAATGTGGCTGCAAATTCTTGGGGCAAGGGGGAAAAGTGAAATGGGAAGAGTTTCATTGTATCTATGTTTCTCCTTGGAATGAGACCCCAACACCTCCTTTTATCTGACAAAAGGATGGTTATTCGGTTGGGTGACGGGCTATAGGCAGTGGATTAGTTGGAAAACTACCCAATAGCCTGTAATCTCAACAAATCCCTTGCAACTTTTGTTGGTATACGCGGGTTGTAATGGTTTAGCTAGCGTACATATGCGATCAGTAGTGGTGCAGGGTGTGTACATCTTCAAAAATTGTGTTTTTAAGAAGAGATGTTCAGTGTTGGCTTGGAAAAAATAGTAAGTAAGATGGCCTAATGTCAGGTATGCACGTATGGTGCAATTTATGGTTATAACACTTTCCAATGAGTTTTCTGGCTAGGCTAACCTGACTTTATGGTAATTATATATATTTTTTATCTTTTTTCTGTGAGGCCAACTTGTCTTCCTGGAGGATAATAACTTAATATTATATATCCTTCTAAGCCAACATGTCCTCTATGGTTTTCACACATTTGTTTAGGGTTTCACTTGCTTTCAAAATATTCTATTCTAGTCAAAGGTGACACAAGGAGGTTAATACCTCCTGCAACTACCATAATATCGACACTCCCTCTTAGCTAGGGAGGTGTTAATGGTCTCAAACATATCCATCCATATTCACATAGAATGGGAAAGACTCACATAGTCTTGTAGGCCATTCTACAGGTAGCATATATCAATTCACGAGTATCATCATTACTAACAACATTATCTGGTAGCAATTATCAAAACATATCGTCATACTTGTTCTTGATATTATTCTATCATAGACAATATCACAATATCCATGAGCCTCATCTAGATATATTGATGATCCATCTCCACCACCATGTGTCTATCACCTCACGTCATTCTTGTCCCATGACAAGAGTCAAGACCACATCAGAGCGTGAGATCGGAAGAGATATTATTCTATCATAGACAATATCACAATATCCATGAGCCTCATCTAGATATATTGATGATCCATCTCCACCACCATGTGTTTATCACCTCACGTCATTCTTGTCCCATGACAAGAGTCAAGACCACATCAGAGCCACAAACACCCCATGGTGATCCTCTAATAGGATCACTCCATGAATGCATTCAAATCTATGCTATGGGACACGTGGAATTGTACCTCAATCACCTCGAGTCTTCAATCCATTGAAGACTACATCGGGGGACATCTACTCTAGGTGTAGATGTTCCCTATCTCCCCTAGTCCGCATCCCAATTCTTGTGGAGATAGAGTCGGCCCGATGCTTATCGGGGATACTCACCTACTCATGAGTTAACTACTCACCTACTCTTGATATTTTCAAGGCCCGATGCAGTTCACACATAGGATATCTAGCAACAACTCAAATCTTCAGTCTGTCAAACATTACAACTGGGCCTATTCCCACATGATCTGTCTGATCAATTTTGGAATATTGGAACAATGTTGTAATCATCAATACTCCCCCAAGGAAACATTTTCATTCCTACCAATCTTGTCCCAGATAGAGGCTTAGTGAAAATGTCAGCTATTTTCTCATCTATGGATATGTGATGGATCCTCACTGCTCCTTCCTGCACCATGGATCTGATGAATTCCTACAAGATCCTTTGAAAATCCACCCTGTTTCATATCTTGCATCACTGGTTATGATATATGACTAGGTGTTATAGATATCTTCTTCCCTTCTTGTCTAGAACCCTGCTCGATCCCAAGATGAAGTAGCACCCTAGGTGCTAGATCTGTCTTCTGCACTTCCAATCCAAAAACTATATATCCCGATATCCATACTTTAACATCGAAGATCAATCATATCTATTTGTACAACATATGTTGTGTTATGACCCAATAATACAGTCATGGCTCAACCATATATTGGCACAAGGTGCTCTCTGCAAAGAAAATGTCTATCCTGTCACACAACTTCCTCAAATGTGTCGTCATAGGTGTGGCCATGGAATTCCTGTCCATCATGCTAAACCTCTTCATTCTCCTCACTGAAGATCTCATCTAGTGCCAGCCACGCTTCCAATCTGGTCAATATCCTTCATCTCAAACTTTGAAATCAACTCCCTCTATCTGAGAGAATCCTCGGACCACGCTTCAGTCTGTTGCATGCCCCTTTGAATCCTACAAAGTTTCACGAAACCAATATGGATTCTTCCTGATCAATGAATCCCTCTGAAGTCTGACTCCCTTTGAAGTTTAACTTCCTCTGAGTCCTTTCAAGTCTTTTGTTCTTCCTGTCATATGTTTCTTGTTCCCAACCTAGAGCTAGGGGCTCCCGTACCAGGGATAATGGCCCTTCTAACAAAGATAAGAAGTTTGGCCTCCCATACTAGGATAATAACCAATATGGCCTCCCATAGAGATAATAACCACAATGACCTCCTGTACTAGGATAATAACCAAACCAAAAAAAACAATGGACTCTCGTACCAGGGAAAATGGTCCAATACGAAAATAAAATAATTAAAATAACTAAATTATACTTACAATGAGATTTGTAAAGATTCTCCTGTTGTATTTGGTAGAAATAATCATCGTCACATTTTGTCTTCTTCTTTGGATGTTCATCAATTATCGATGCATGTTGCCTTTCTTTTATTTTCCTTTGAGGACAATCTCTAGCATAGTGACCAAACTCGTCACAAACGTAGCATTGGATCTTTGAAAGATCCTTCTTCTTTCTTGATGGTCCTATATTCTTCTTCTGAAATTTCCCTTTCCCTTTTCTGGCATTGGCTGCAAATGCTTTCTCTTCTTCTTCTTCTTCTTCTTCTGGGGGTTTCTTCATGATATTTCTGGATAGTATTCAAGTTTCTTCTTGAACACGATTAGACCATAGATGGTCAAACTTGGCTATCTTTTTACGTCCACAAATGCTCTAAATAAATGGATCCCATGATATTGATAATCCATTAAGAGATATAGTGACAATTTCTACGTCTGGAAATTCATCTCCAATAGGTTTAAGTTGATCTCTTATTTCAGAGACCTTTGTTAAATATATGTTTATTGTATCATACTTTGACATCTTGATGCATTGGAACTGATTTCTCAAAGCTAACTTTCTGCTATTTGAAATTATTTTACCAAGGCATTATACATTTTCTTGGCAGTCGTTAGTTCTGCAATGTGTGGAATCAGATGTTCTCTAACATAATCAACCAGGATTCTTCTAGTCATTACTTCTTTCTTCTTGTGCTTGACCTTCTCTTCATATTCTACCGGCTCAGGAATGTCCTAGTTTATATAGTCCAAAATATCATTTTCTTCTAAGATAATATGTCACTTTATCTTCCATGCTATGAAGTTGGTGGCACCTTCGAATCTTTCTTCTACTCTAAAACTGGTCTTCATGACTATTTTGAATTTTACCTCGACCAGTAAAATTTAGATTTTGACCAATCAAACTTTGAATTTCTCCCAAAAATCCAACCTTGACATTTTTGTTGGCTGAGGGCACCGGAGGGTGCGCTAGGCTAGGGTGCACCAAAATACCCAAAAATTAGGTCCAATGCTTCACTGAAACTGCCCAAGAATATAAGTTTAGGGTTTGCTGCAACTACAAAATCAGAAACCCTAGTTGCAACTGCAACTGGTGCTACAATGAGCTTG